>JAJMJY010000040.1:0-89146 GCA_030569115.1 Sungouiella ezoensis
ACTGAAACTGATGGATCATGTCCATGTACTGAGACTGATGGCAGCTGTGACAAATGTACTACTGAGTGTGTGACACCTGATTGCGTTGATGGCCAGAACTGTCCACCAGAAGTTTGCACCACGAAGTGTCCAGGAGAATGTGACAAGATCTGTACTGCTTGTGAAGGAGACGGATGCGTTCCAGAATGTACCACGTCGTGTCCATGTACTGAAACTGATGGATCATGTCCATGTACTGAAACTGATGGATCTTGTCCATGTACTGAGACTGATGGCAGCTGTGACAAATGTACTACTGAGTGTGTGACACCATCGTGTCTTCCCGGTGAACAGTGTCCACCCATTACTTGCACAACCAAATGTCCAGGTGAATGTGATGTGATTTGTGAAGTTTGTGAAGGAGATGGATGCGTTTCATCATGTACTACTTCATGTTCATGTACTGAAACTGATGGATCTTGTCCATGTACCGAAACTGATGGAAGTTGTGATGAATGTATCACTGAATGTGCTATTCCTACTTGCGTCGCAGGCGAGGTTTGTCCTCCTGGATCTTGCGTTACAAAGTGTCCAGGGAAGTGTGAGGTGATTTGTGAAATTTGTGAAGGAGACGGATGTGTCCCATCTTGTACCACTTCATGCCCTGAGGAGCCATGTACCGACACCGGTCCAGGTGGTAAGTGTTGCACTGGACCAAACTGTGAACCACTAAAGTGCACTACATGTGGCACTGTCATCATTATTCCTGGCTGTCCAACCTGTGTCCATACTGTGACCGACTGGGTGTTTGTGTGTCCATCAGATACCACTATAACTATTTCCAAGTGTACCAAAGAGAGCCAATGTTCTCCTCAGACAATAACATTGAATCCTGGAACACACACCATTACTGGAACTGCAGTAATTCCTGGTACTACTGACATTACGGTAACCAAATCAACGGTTGCAGGACCAACCACCAAGATTCCTGGTGCTACTGACATTACGGTAACCAAATCAACGGTTGCAGGACCAACCACCAAGATTCCTACGGACACCAAGACGACCTTGTCCACTGTTCGGGTTAGCTCACAGAGCAAGCCTGCACCGGCTTCCATTAACGTTTCTGGAGGCGGCAAGAAGAACTTGGTAAGCTCTCTCATCGGAGTCTTTGGCTTCGTTGCAATCATGTGGTAGCTGTTGCGAGATTTGCTCGTTGTTTGCATTTACTATTTTTTTTTTTGATTTCGAAATTGCCTTTGGAACTTTTGTTTTCGGTGGGTACATCCACGGTATCCGATTATGACTTTTATGACCAGCATTACTTCAGTTGTTAGTATTGAATATCACTTATGCAGAATTGATTGTAGGGAGAGACGATGACGATGTTGTTATATGGATAGAGCATCCGTTGAGTCTGAGGAGAATATTTGGAATAAAGAAAGGAGTATTTGGAATAAAGAAAGGAATATTAGGAACTATACTTCTTGGAAAATCAAGGAAATTCCAGCTATAAATACATTGGAAGAGATTTTCCTGGACGCTAATTATCTAGCAAAGCCCTCCTATACATCACCCTTTCTCCCAATCGAATGACGTGCTTGTCCACTGATACAAACGTTTCTCAGAAACTGGTAGAAAGCACATAGATCATTGTAGCCAGCAAAGAGAATTTGGGATTACCTTACACTCTCAAACGGTATATTGGAACATCATCAACATGTAACTTGAGACCGGGAACAAGAAGATGTTAAGAGATGAAATAATAAGGTAAAGTAGAATGAAATTTGGGGGAGATTTTGACAGGTTCTGAATAATCCAAGATAGTAAACTCAAATACGCTCATCCAAACAGAATGGCATCGTTGAGCATCCAATATTCTGGTACCCTTCATTTATATATGTCTTGCCATGAATGGACCATGAAATTCCCTTCTTCCCCCAATACGGAATAGTTCCACTCCTGCCAGTAACAGAAAATCATCGCTCTCTCCAACACAATTCTCACTTCTCATTCACCCATACTTATGCCATCAAAAGAAATATGCAAACAATCCACAACCAGAGAGACGCAACTACATCAACGCAGCCTCAGCACTTCTCTCCTCCTCCGCCAGCAACTGCTGCTGGTGACGAGCCTCATAAAGCCGAACCTTTTTTCTGATTCTCTTGAGCTGCCACTGGATGGGAATCAAGGGGAAGTAGCCGTTTTTCTCCTCATACAAACGCAACCGGAGCCACACAGAAACAACAATCCAGTATGCCATGTATGACCCTACACTTCCAAAAGTGGCGGTGTTGGTCCATCCCACAATGGCATTAGCAACCATCCACCAGCCATCTGTCAACCCGTTGCAACAATTCACATGCCACACCGCAGTACTGATATCGTAAGATCCAGGACCACTTCCTGTTTCACTGACATCGAGTCCTCCGCAACGACGCACATACCTCTCGAGTTCCAAGAACCAGAACCCACGGCTCATGAGGCCAGCACTAACCACATAGAGGAAACAGGTGGAGCAGATCAAAAAGTACTGCAACGACATCTTATTTCCACCTTTGTAGAGCGAGACTCCGATGGCAGAACCAAGAAAAAGGCCACAGAGAACAGCTAGTGGAAGCGAAGTGAGTGGCTGCGACATGCCGATTCCTCCTACAAAAACCACCGCCTCGAGTCCCTCCCGCAAGGTGGTGATAAAGGGCAAAATGGCCAAGAAGTGTTTCTGGGTCCATTTTTCCTTATTATTTTTCTTGTTCAAAAGAGTTCGCAGCAGGGTCTGCTCACCATCTATGGAAGAGTCATTGTCGGTCTCTATGGCATCCAACTTGGAACAATCAGTGTAAGCGTCGCCCAATTTGATCCACCACTTGATTTTCATCACCTTGTTGATTCTGAGGAGCCCCACTCCCATAAAAGTGATGATCACGCTCAGCAATAGCGAAAACAAGCCTTCCCATAATCTCTCGGTGTAGGACCAGAGATCTTTCTCCACAAAGTAGAAGAAGAAAATGAAAATGAGTCCAATGATGAGACACACTACGAGGCCGCCAATGGCGCCTAGCCACACTTGTAGACGTAGACCTTTGTTGATTTGGCGCACATGGGAGTTTTCTGGCGATTCACCACTTGGTTCACGTTTGTTGATGAACGAGAGAAGCACCGAGATGATAATGGCGGTTTCGAGGGTTTCTCTAAGGATGATAAAGAATATCTGGATAGAGAAATACCGCGCAACGTCAAGCATTTTGGAGGGTGGAGAGTACTGGAAGTTTGATTGAGTTAACTATTGATGTGGTGTGCCTCGCACGTCTAACTGGAGAGACCGTAACAAGTTCTCTTTTATTAGATTATAATTAATTGGCAAGAGGGCAGCAGCTAAAATGATTATTTTAACCTCCTTGATTGGGTTTTCCCTTTTTATATTTACTGACCTTCGTTGCAATTAAATCTATTCTTATCCTATGTCATTTTCCTAAGCACCGCCTTAAGCGACTCGTACCGCTTCACAACCAATTTAGCCATATGTCGATCGTCGCCACGATCTGCTGCCTCATAAAGCGAAGAGAATGCCCCCCGCTTGAGCTTCTCGCCATTGTTAATTAATCCATTCGACTGCTCATACATAAAGTGGTGGAATGATTTTCCATCCATGTCGGGAAGATTGAGCTCTTTTTCAAGACGCAACGTCTTGTAGTTAGCCACCTTAAACTTTGCGTAGATGTGAACTTTCTTGAGCATCTTATACCACGGATAATCAGTAGTCCACAAGTCTTCCACTTCTTTGTTGTACAAATCAAACACACATGATTGGTCCACCAATTGTTGCAAGAGAACGTTGGTCTGGTTGAATAGGGCCCCCACGGTGATCTTATAGTCTGGGTTTTTGATGTTTGCCATGATATCTGTATAAATAGCAGACTTTGTGAAGAAAGATTTGGCAAACAATGATTCGTCCACAATCACACCGTTCCATTCCTTGATGATCCTGTGCTTATCCTCTTCAAAATCTTCGAAAAACTCCTTCACTTGACTAAAATACACCAGAGCCTTTGCATCGACCACTTCATGCTCTTCTAGCGAAAGCACAAACAACCCCAAGAATCTAACAAGAAGGCCATGGAGTTCAAGTGACTTATCAACTTCGGTAGCGAGCCATTTGTAGCTGTAGAAGTTTGACTCCGGCAGGAAGATGGAGTCGTTGTGGTTAGGGCTCTGACCAAACTTGAAGTTCAAAACAGGATATGACTTTACGATCTCAAAGATGGAGGAATCCTTCCCTGCAATTACATTGCCGAGTTTATTGTTGATTGTGGAGTTGTCCTGCCAATGCCAGTAGCGGTAGAGCGACGTGATATCATTGTCATCATCATCGTCATCATCGCCATCTTCAGTATCAGTTTCACCGTCAGAAACCTCCAACGAAGCCAGCTCGTAAAATTGTGTAATGGAGGTCTTTGTGGACTCGTTATCCTTAAGTAAACGTTTGAAGTAGGGAGAGCTCTTCGAGAATGGAACCAACCGCGAGATTTCTTTGATCAAGTGGTTGAATAGCGGATTAGAATCCACACTGAAATGGCTGCCCGTCACGAGGTCGTCATCCAAGTTCACGTAGGCAAGTACTGGAAGATTACTCTGGAACATGTTGGGATCGTCCGCACTCGCAAGTGCACCTTGGGCTCCGGATCTTGCTGAGTCCCACGATACAAATCGAATCGTTCTCAATGGCCTCCACCCAAGTTTTCTCAAGTTCTGGAATCTTCTCATCGTCTCTAGCAAAACTGCGTGTCCGCTCAGCGGATTGAGAGAAGTAAGAACATCACGAGAAGCCCCCACTATAATTTCACCGTCGTTGAGAACTCCGTCAAGAGTTGCTACTATGTTGGATGCATTGAGAGGCTGGGAATCGAACTCAGTGGTGAGTTCAAGCTCCAATGACCCTTCGGTGCATTCTGGCAGATACTTCCATTCCAAAAAGGGAGCTTTGGGTACACCCATGGCTTTGAGGATCGGCTGGGCCAGATTGAAACTGACCGGAAGACGGAATTTTTGATCTGGACGAGAGGTGGGCTTAAAATCCCGAGAGATAGCAAACTCAACCTCTGGATCGCCTTGAACAATCACGGCCAGGCACCCCAACCTCTCTGCATAGAGAATCTTATCTGATAGCGAGTAGTCGCTAGATAGGGTATGTGAAAAGATGACGATTTTACCCTTTGGAGAGATTTTTTGGCTCTCTAGTAGCAAATAGTCGTCGGGAAGACCTTTGTTTGCATAGATAAAAGCGCCCCTCACAGTGCCATTCTTACCGAAAGTAAAGAACGACGGAGTTTGTGTCTCGGGCTCCTTCAATGGTGCCGAGTAGAGCTTTCTTCCCGATTTGGTATCCAACAAATGTAGGCTCAGACCTCGAGGAACCCGAAGCTCCGACGCTACTGGGTATGTATGGGTATTTGTTCTATATCCAAGGAGACGCATCTGCTGCTCCACAAAAGCCGTCAATTCCGGCGAATCAGAAGATGCTAGTCCTGTGGCATGTTTCCCATTTATGGCGGTTAATTGGCGCAAATAGGCATCCACATGTTGCTCGATGGTCAAGCCGTCTTGGTCGGGTCTGCCGATGCGCAGTTCCACCAAAAAGATGCGGCGGACGTCTGTTCTCGTCAAGTGGAGGTCATGCCATCTGCGGAAGTCTCTGTTGAGGGAAGTGCGGGGTAAAAACGAGAGCTGGAGGGTGATGATGGCGGCAACACCCAACAAGCAGAACCACCAGAATCTGCGGCGGAGAAACAGCCTCACCACGCGAGATTCTAGGGTGAATTTCGATCTTCGATCAAATGAGTCGACGCTGCTGTAGGAGAGGGTACGCTGGAGCAAGAGCGGCGCTGATTCGGGCTGCGACATGGGCGGCGGCTAATGGGTGAAGAAATCGGATTATAGTATGTGGCGGTATCAGAGAAGAAGAAGTAGTAGGTAGTAGTAGAAGTTGGAGTGGTAGGAACCATCGGAGTTAGTCAGGTGAGAGTGCATACAGACAGGAGGAACGTTGGAAAGGAGATAACGGGGATATACGAGAAGGGGCAGGAGAGTGTTGAGGGAGGAGGAGGGGACTGTGGGGGTGGAGGATATGGAGATTTGGAAGTTTTGGTTTGGAGTTTTGGAGAATTTGGAGGCTTTTTGGCTGGAGACATTGAGATTGATTGGAGGGACCAATGGCTGCGAACCGCAGGGTCTGCGTGGGAAATTGGAGACCAAATGGTGAGAGAATGAGAAGGAAGAGAAATGAGAAAGAAGAGATATGAGAAATGCAAGGAATATGAGAATTGTAAGGGATATGAGAAATGCAAGGGATGATGCTGGAAAGAATGAGAATTGAGAAGAACGAAATGAATAAGGAGAAAAAAGAGAAGATGGACATAAAGAATCGGGAAGTGTATTTCAGGAATGGAAACTGTTGAGAATTGAGAATGGGCCCAATTAGGACATTGTAGGTTGGCCACGGGGAAATCGGCAAGAATGGAAATGTGGCAAAAAGCGGATACATGGAAGAGAAAGTGGAAGGAATGGAGAGGTGGTGAAAAAGATGAGTATCTAGAAATTCTGGGGACTGGCCTCAAATTTGTAGTTTTGAGATCATTGGGTGGTGAATATGGCTTCATACGTAAAGTTGGGGGACGAAAAATGAAGTAAACAAAAGCACGAAGTAAACAACAAGAGGAGGGAATAAACATGAAGAAGCGAACGAACAAGCAGGAGATGGAGCAATTCTCATTTAGCTTCCTTTTTTTCCTTTCTATTGCTTTGAGACAAGTAAAGGCGACGTGCGCAATAGATAAGGATCACCAGCAAGAATGCCGTAGTGCTCATTCTTTTTTTTTTCCGTTCATCGAAACAGAATAGGTTCCTCACATAGTGAACCAATTCAAGAAAAAGTAGGCATATTTCTGATTTATTATTCTTTGTCTGTTTCAATTTCATCTAAACAAGGTGCCCTCATAGAAATCAATCTCCAGCAGATGGTATACTTCTTCTTTTTTTCGAAGGCATTCTTCTCTTTCGGTTTTTAGTTGGCATGTCTTCTCATTTTTTTTTATCTTTTTTTTTTTTATCTTTTTTTTTTTTTTTTTTTTTTTGATTTTTTTTTTTTTTTTTTTTTTTTTTTTTTTTTTTTTTTTTTTTTTTTTTTTTTTTTTTTTCGTCTCGGGATTCATCCTCCTTTGTTTCCATCAGGCGAGAACTGCAACAGCCACAGTGTAGGTCCTATTCCTCTAATTCTCATCCAAAACCTACAATGTTCCATGAATTCACCACCCTTAACTCTAAATCAACATTCTACTCTAAATCAACATTCTACTCTAAATCAACATTCTCATTCTCAAGTCTCTCAATCCTCTCAACTCCCTAACTCCATTCTTTGCATATCCTCTACTGCCTACTTCATTCTTGGAATTAGTAGCTTGGAGACCTTCACCCCTCCTGCATCCTGCCTTATCCAACTCCGTCAACCTTCCACCAAAGTCAATTCCATCCCAGCTCGATGTCCCCAATCGCCCAAAACTCCTCAGTTTGGCCTCATCTCTAATCTAAAATTTTTCTGGTCGGCAACGGCAACCCACTGCGACAGTTAAAACATCCGCCGTCTGCATGCAGTACCACGTATCCTCTAATTGATCAATTCGGCCCAATGCATCCATCACCACCCTTCTCGTACATAAACACTTCCTGGCTATATAAACACCTCTGAACCCCTCCCCATCTCGATTTCTTCTCCTAATAATCCTCTTGTTATCCTCAGTGGCCCCTTAACCCCCACTTGTTCGACATCGCTGCTTGTGTGCCAGACAACGTGGATCCACAATTGTCGACTGGTTGAACAAAGGAAATCTCCTCCAATTCCGTGGCTACTCGCATTGTCCAAAAACCGATTGTGTTGCCATCTTGAATTTGTCCCCATTTGCAGGTTTTCACCCAAAATTTCCTTCTCCATTCAGCATCCGTGGCTCAAACCATGAATACCCCAACCGACACCTTTGAGTTTGGAGGTCGTTCCTATGTTCTGATGTCCCACAGAGCGTCTGTATCGTACAGTTCGCCTGCGGTTGTGTCGGGCGTGGAGGTCCACAAGGAAACTGCCGATTTGGCTACGGTGGGTATTCCAGGAAGTGAAACCTCCAGCAATCTTGATGAAAGCGACGAATACATACTGAGCTATCCGCCAATGCCCATCGATGGCCACGAATATGGATCCTCACTGGCCAATGCTTACGGAAGCAGCCCCTCGGGCGACGCCGATAGCACTACGCCCTTGGTTGACCGGAATAAGAAGTTTTTTGCTGGAGATGAAGGATCTCGATTCTATTCCACCGACTTGGAGACTGGGCTTGCTGGACTGGATTTGGTCAACGAGGCCAGTCTCTCCGGGTATGCAGCAGAGCAAAAAAGACTTGCAGTCGAGGGCGCTGCTGGCCCAAGGGTCAATGTCGTGGTGAGAGCTGCCTCATACTTACCTGCGGTGTTTTTGGGAACTTTGTTGAATGTTCTCGATGGGTTATCATATGGAATGATTATGTTTCCCATTGGAGAAGCCATTTTCTCCGGAATGGCCCCTGCTGGTTTGTCGATGTTCTATCTTTCTACTGTGATTTCGCAATTGGTGTATTCGTTGGGAGGTTCGGCCTTCAAGTCGGGAATCGGCTCGGAAATGATCGAGGTCACTCCGTTCTTCCATTCCATGGCGATGTCTATCAGTGCAGAAATGAATGGCCAGTCAAACGAAGCCATTTTGGCCACAGTAATCGTCAGCTATGCACTTTCGTCTGTGGTTACTGGTGCAGTTTTTCTTCTTCTTGGAAAGCTCAGATTGGGCTCGCTTGTGGGTTTCTTTCCCAGACATATCTTGGTGGGATGCATCGGTGGTGTTGGGTACTTTTTGGTTGTCACCGCAGTCGAGGTTTCCTCGAGACTCGAAGGCGGACTCGGCTACAACCTCCCCACCCTCCAATTCCTTTTTGGCAACTACGTCACTCTCTTGCAGTGGACGGTGCCGCTTCTTCTTACTGCCATTTTGATTTTGCTTCACCAGCGCATCCACCACTCGTTGCTTGTCCCCGTATTCTTCATTGGAGTGTTTGTCGCATTCCACGTCGTAGTTGCTGCTGTTAGCGGTTGGGATTTGCAAAAGGCTAGAGATTCCGGCTGGGTGTTTCCTGCGGTGGAACAAAAGGAGCCGTGGTACTCTCATTATGCGCTTTTCCGCTTCAATTTGGTGGATTGGCTCTCCATTGCTAAGATGTTTCCCTCCATGATGGCATTGACGTTTTTTGGAATCTTACATGTGCCTATTAACGTTCCAGCACTTGCAGTTTCGGTTGGAATGGACCAATGTGATGTCGATAGGGAATTGGTGGCCCACGGCTACTCCAATATGGTTTCAGGTCTCTTGGGATCCATCCAGAACTATTTGGTCTACACGAACTCGGTTCTCTTTATTCGTGCTGGAGCTGACGATAGACTAGCCGGTGTCATGTTGGCTATTGCCACGGCTGGTGTGATGATTTCAGGACCGGCTGTCATTGGCTACATTCCCGTGTGTGTTGTAGGCTCGCTTATCTACCTCTTGGGATATGAGTTGCTCAAAGAGGCAGTGTGGGATACTTGGGGCAAGTTGAAGCGCATCGAGTATTCGACGATCATCATCATTGTTGTTGTTATGGGTGCGTGGGATTTCGTTTACGGAGTTCTTGCTGGCATTTTGCTTGCATGTCTCTCGTTTGTTGTTGAAGCAGCCAGAAGACCAGTGGTGAATGGAATATATACGGGAGTGGTGGCCCGGTCGACTGTTTTGAGACACCCCAAGCAGCAGGAATTCTTGAAGGACGTGGGACACCAGATTTGGGTGATCAAGTTGCAGGGAACGGTGTTTTTCGGATCCATTGGAGGTGTGGAAACTACCATCCGGGAACGGTTTGAGCGGGGAAGATTCCACAAGAATCCTATCAAGTATTTGATCATCGACATGAAGGGTGTGTCGTCCATTGATTTCTCTGCTGCTGAAGGTTTCAGAAGAATCTTGAACTTGACAAATGAGTTTGGCACCCAGCTCATTATTTCCTCTGTGCACGAAGACGACGAGATTGTCACTGCCCTCCGTGATGCTGGATTGTTCGACACTTCGTGCGAGTTGGAGATCCAACTATTCAACACCTTGAACTATGCCCTTGAGTGGTCTGAGAATTCCTTCTTGAAGACTTACCGAACCTTGAAGAAAGTAGAACCTAAGCTGATCCACAGGGGCTCTGCTGCTTCAACAAGAATGGCATCTCCATCCTCTGGAGGAAAACTGATTCTCAGTCAAGCGCTTGATGGAGGTTTAGCTACACCAAGAACGAATCAGGTTTATCAGGCAGCAAGGCGCACTGTCAAGGACGAGCAATCCATGCAAAACAAGTTCTACTCGCAAGTGGGCACTACTTACAAGAAGCAACCTTTGCCTCTTATCATGATTACATTCAGTGGGTTGTCTGACAAGGATGAGATGTTCTGGTCGAAATTGACTCCATACTTCATCAGGGAAAAGATTCCCGAAGGTATCACCTTCTATGACACCGGATCCAACCCTCCTTCGTTCTTCTTGATTGAATCTGGCCTCGTGCGGTCGGTTTGCAAGTTTGAATCTGATGACAAGGAGCTCCACTCGTCGATCTTGCCAAACACCGCTTTCGGAGATTTGTTGGAGCTTAGCCAGTACAGAACAATGACCTACACCACTTCGAGTGCTACTGTTGCATGGAGACTCAGCCAGCAAAAGCTCAACGAGTTGAAGAATTCTCCAGACGGCCAGATTATCTTCAATGAGCTCCTAATGGTGCAAACCAAGTTGTTCAAGGAACGGTTCGACACTTTGACCGCCAATCTTGTCATCTCCGCCTAGTTTAGAGTAGTTCAAAAAATTAGTACGACAATTAGGCTTCTGTTTTGATCAAAATGATGCATTTTTCAATATAGCGAGAGAATGGCCGCTAATGGCAGCTCTAAATGCTGAGCTTTCACAGGAACTCCACGGTAGCACTCAAACAAGTGATGAGAGCATCCTCCTTAGTGTAGGCTCTAGCGTTGACGGTATACTTTCCTGAGGGCACCTCGTTAGGGATCTCCACCAGCTTGGAAATAATCTGCTTACCCTTCTTAATAGGACACTCCATGTCGACGTTGGTCACCTCCTCGCACAAGTCAAAAGTCTGGTGAATCAAGCGAATGTATCCGTATCTAACATCGACTTCCACATAGGCGCCATCGACAATGTCCTGGCTCAAGTAGCCGGTGGCAACAAACGTCAAGTTCTGGCCCTTGGCTGGAGGGTTAGGGTCAATCACCACCCGCTGCAAGTCCAAGATTTGAGGGGTGTTTGCGTCACACTGGATGATTGGCGAGTTTCCTGGCACGGGTCTCTCGTTCTGGCCCGGGAAGGTGTGGATGACGCCGCCAAACTCTCCATTATTGTAGCGGATGACCGTCTCGACCGCCTCGGCTACATCGTCTACCCAGTTGTGGAACACGGAGACAAGCGACATGGCATTGGCTACAGCAGCCATTGTGAGGACGAGAAGACTTCCTAAGGCAACCATTGTAAAAGATTGTACAATTGGGGGGAGATTGCTAGAGGAGGAAGAAGCGCCAATTAAATATGGGGAGGGGGGAGTGACAGTGGGGCATTGCCGCCCTGCATACAAGCCAGAACTATGCACACGCTCTTACACTAATGCAGGCGAGAAGCGGCTGAATATTCTCGGGGAATCGCTTCCTTTTATACCTCAGAATTATGCAAGGGTGAGGGGTATTTTTTTGCCACCGTTATTTGCAGCTTTTATCTCGACACTATATAAATAGGAGACTGTGGCAATTTAGCCGCACGGGGAGAGTTAATCGGGATGTACGGGTGGGGTGAATCCCGTTCAATTAGATTAGGAAAGTACTGGTAAAAGCAGGCTAGCAGAAAGAATTTTACTAGAAAATTTGAAGAAAGAACATTGAAGTAGAATATTGAAGACAAATATTGACGAAAGAAAATTAATTATTTTCGTTTTTCCCTTAAACTTCTTCCATTTATGATTTCTTTTTCCAGGACGCTTCACTATAAACCCCCCGAATCCGCACTATTTCTCCCATCACCTAATGGCTCTCCTTCTTTCTAAGAACGAAGAGGGAATCGCCCACGCGTGGGCAATGGCAACCCTCGGCTCTCTGCTGGCACACCGCCGCTCACTTTTCAAGTCTGTAAACTCCATATCTATCCCGAACACCTGTCAACTTATTATCTCGTCTCCAACAACCTCTCTCCCCCTCAGAATATCTTCCAGTCTATTGTATGGTATGTCGTTGATTTATAAACAGCAGGTGGCTTGCATGCTTAACGATTTGGTATCGGTAAATACGCGGATCTCCATCCCCCACACCCCCCTTCAGTCTTATGATTCTACTACCTCTTTGGCTGCAAAAAAACAACCGAACAGGCAGTATTTGAGCGACGACGCCAGATTCAACATCGCCGAGGATTTCGCTTCTGATTTTTGCCTAGAGCCTACCGTGGCCATGGATATGGTTCTCCAAATCATGCATCAGGATAAATTACTTAATTATGTAGACCCGACAAGTATCCCGTTGGCGGAGGAAGCAGACGCACGCGATCGCCTGTTCGAGAAGTTCATGGACAAGTCATATGCTAGTATCCATATGGAACCCGACGAAGGGTACGACGTGGACTTTGAATTCGACAAAAATGGCGATATAGTTCTTCACGGAACCGTAAATCAGCGAGGTATGGTTGGTGGGGATTTGTTGGACCACGCAGATTTCGACCAAGAGCTCGTCGCCATCGGTGCAACAACTGACGAACTCACAAAGACTCATAATTCAGGATCCAACGACCCCCACTTCTCAATAACTGCGAATTTGACCACAGCAGCAGATGCAACTGGCAATAATCGCCAGAAGCGGAAGTACCGCTTCGTCAAAGATGAATATTTGTATTGTGAAGGCAGGAAACGGGTGAGGTCGAACAAGCACCAACCATCGTTTACATATTTGATGGAGGGGCTTAGCCAGAAAAGCCCCCATTTTGTCAATTATTGTTACAAGGCAGTATTTGGGCCGCAGCTTACTTCTGAAATACCTCGTAATCGGTTTCCCCTGGCTGATCGGCACCCTAGATCAGCCCAGGCAACATTACCTGAGTTCTTTCAAGATCTTGCGGAAATAGAGGAGGGGAGAAACATCAGGGCACCGAGCGTTGAAAACATGGATGCGGTGGTTCGTCACAATGGTTCCCCCGATGACGACCAATTCTTCCAAGATATTGACTTTGATGTCGATTTGAACTTGTCGATGGATAATTCGCTTGAGGAAGTATGGCAAGACAACGATGAATCGCCATATGCCCAATTGCTCAGTAAGCTCCACCGATTTGTGATCACGAAATTGGAACAGGAAAACCAAAACAAAATCAGTTTCGAGCAGCTCGTTCCAAGCAGGGCAACAATTGAAGAGAGGCCAGTGGGTCGGAAATTTGCAGCGCCGGCGTTTGCTACATTATTGCAACTTGCTACATTAGACCAGTTACACCTCAATAGTGTCCAGTCATGGCAATTGCTCTCAGGGAATGACATCTATATATCCAAGGCTGTCTAACTCAGATGACTTTCAATTGATACATAATACAAAGAGGAAGGAAACCGAAGAATCATACAAAGATGGTTACAATTAGTTGTCTTTGCCATGCTGGACAGTACCTGTCAGATGTTAGATGCAACGGCCAGCTGAATGAAAGCATTGTTTTTAACACGAGAGATTCTCCTTAAGCAGCCACACCGTTGGTGTCGTCGTGCTTGGCAAACTCCTCTTCAGCCTCGTACATCTCGCCCTCCTCAGGCTCACCCTCAGCCTCGTGGTGCAAGGACAAGGTTGGCTTGACAGCAGCAGAGTCAAGGGTCCAGGCTGCCAAAGCGTTCTCAGCGTCAATGATGATCTGCTTGGAGGCCTCGTATCCGTCATAAGCAGGTCTAGTCTCACCTGGGGTGACAGCAGAGTCGTCCAACAACTCCAACAAAGCCTTACCGTAACCAGCAATAAGGGCATACTTCTCAGCCAACTCTCTGGTGGCATCGAACTGGTAGTTGAAAGCAGCCTTCAACTTCTCTCTGGTGATGTTGGACAATTGTGCCTCGGCAACCAACGACTCGGCCTCGGCTCTCACCAACTCCTGCTCCAAAACAGGAATCTTTGGAGATTGTGGGTCCTTGTACTTCAAGTGAGCAATCTCGTCGGTGATCTTCTGCTTTCTGTCTCTAGATGGCTGCACAGAAGCCTCGATGTTTCTGATGGACTTCAAGGTGATTCTGTATTGGTCGTACTTGTCGGTGAACTGGTCCTCCAACTCACCAATCTCGTAGATCAAGACACCCAACTTGTCGGTAACGTCGGACACATCCTCGTCGTTCTCCTCACCCCAGAGCGACAATTGCTTGGCAACCTCTCTACGCTCTCTGGCAGTCAACTCAACCGCTCTCATCACGTTTTTCTCCATCTTGATGTACTGGGACAATTTTCTCAGCAATTGAGGACCAGTGGCACCAGCAATATTCTTCTTGAAAGACGAAGAAAGTCCGCCCTTACCGAAGAATTTGGACTTGGTCGACGATGGAGGAGGTGGAGGTGACTGCAATTGAGCAGCGGTTGGAGCCTTTTGCGATCTCAAAGAGTAGGTTCTGTGCATTTTTGATTTTTAGTTTGAGGGTGGAAAGAAAAAATTCCCTTGGAATTGCTCTCCTTTTATACTGGCGGGGGTGAAGGTACGGTGGGATAACACTCTGCACAGAAGCCCGCGCGCTTCTGTCGACCGCTACTTGGTGGAAAGTTCCAGCTAGCACCCCTTTTTCCCGATTGGGCCGTGTTTGCTAGGATGTCAAGGCATACCACACAACTGACAATGCGGCCATTTTTGTCGAAATTACCACGAGAAACTGATACCCATCCTTGCAATTTTCCTTCTGATTCCGAATTTCTGCCTCCACTCAAGTTGCTGGGAGATTGCTATTATACGACAATGCCGAATTATCTACAGGAAACGAGGTTTTCTTCGTCATTTGGTGACGTAATATTGCTCTCCAGACGGCTGTTATCTTAATTATTTTAACAATCCATGCTTCTTTTTTTAATCCATACGTCATGGTCATGGGCTTCGGTTGTTTGGTAGTCCTTGGTCCCGCAAAATGTCACATATACTCTATCTAGCAATGGACATTGCTCTGAAGTGGAACGAGAAGCGTGATTGGGTGAAAAAATGACTTCACTGAAACTGCTACCTTTCTGGAAATTGAATTTTCGCCCAAGATGATTCTGTCTCGACGCCTGTTCAATATGTCCAAGAGTCACTCAGACTGTATTTGAGAGATATCACAGCATATGTGCCCCTTCGGGCATTAGTTTTGTGGTGCACGACATACCGACATTCTGTCTAAGTATGCGTTTGGAGCACACATTCTCTAACCGATGCAACTCAATTGATCTTGATTTTCTTTGATATTCCGCTCGTGTCAGATTCGGCATTCCGCTTGAACTGCAACTTTGTGGGTTCCAAGATTCGATAGTAATCAGCTTCAAGCGCTTCGTATGCCGTTTGAAGCTTATCCAACCGGGTGGGGCCATCCAACCCTACAAGAGCTTCTTTGTTCTTCTCATATAATCTGCGCTTAATAAACAACCGAACAGATTTCTTCGACTCCGTGCTTAAGCCGTCCTTCAATTGTTTCAAAAAGATCATCTCGAGCAACCGCTGAAGCTGACGTTTCTCTAACTTTTCATTTTTCTTGAAAGTCTCAAACCAAGTTTCCTCAGTCACCGTGGCAAGGTCAAGGCTGCCCAAGTTAATCTTCTTGTTGAGTCTGGTCAAGTCTGCACGATCTCTCAAATCGTCGAAGCTCTCGTTTGGATCTTCCACCACAACCTCAACGATGTTATCATCCAACAACCATTGTTCTACAAGACGAAGGTAAAACTCGCCTCCTAGTGATTTCCCTTGGAAAATAGGCAAGATGATGAACTGGGAAATCTTTTTGCGCGTCTCAGTCAAGCCCGCATCGAATTTCTCCAGCCCTGGATACTTCCAGTAATTGTATGCCGTTGCGAAACCAACCACCTCGGGCAATTTTGGGTCTGTCGTCTTGTACAAGACGTAAATGTCCCACAATGGATCCTTGAAATCGATGTATGAGCCTGCTTCAATGAACATAAGCACGAGAATCTGCAACCTCTTGTGCAATTCTACTCCAGAGTCCGTCGACATGTCAAGACGGTAAATTGCATACTTTTCGTCGTCTTTAGAGAATTCCTCTCCAACGCGCGTTCCTGGAATCTCATAGCCCTTTTGCTCCTCGTCGATCGCTTCTCTCCACTTCAATTCGTCTTTGAATACCGTGGATTTGGGCAAGAACTCCAACATTTTCTCCTTGGGGTCGATGTCTACATCGTTAAGCTTTGCAGACCATTTGACGTTCAAAAATGGCAAGAATGTCACAGAGTCAAAGCATAGGAAAATCACCAAATCCTTATATCCAAAGATACTTTCAGCATCGCCAAAGATGGGATAGGTGAACACTGGCTTGAACATCTGTGCAGAACCCTTGGTGTCCGTGACATAAATGGTCATGGCTTCATTCAGAGACGCCGTCCATAGTTCCGGCTGGAGCGATGCCACCGCAAGATTGACTGATTCTGACATTGACTATGTGAATGGGCTTGAATGCGCGAGTTGAATTGTGATGTGTTGGGTTCTGCACGACTAGGAAGCAAGCACTTGTTGATGGCTGCGAAAACTTAAAATGGCTACAATTCATCTCGCGGATTACTTGGTCCTCTTCTCATTCCTTCTTGTACTTCACTGACTACTACCACTGATTCTCATTATTTGTACATTCATTGCATTTCCTCCCGCTCACTAGAGGCAACGCAATCTTATAAATTATTCTATCACAGCAACCAAATCACCAGCATCCACCAAATCACCATTCTTGTGCAAGATCTTGACAACTTTACCACCCTTTGGAGAAATGACAACCATCTCGGTCTTCATGGCCTCCACAACAACCAATCCTTGTCCCTCCTTAATAACATCACCAACTTCAATCAATGGTTTCCAGAAACGGCCAGAGTACTCAGAGTACACCATCTCAGCATCTTCAGAAAACTTCTCGTCTTCATTCAAAGCTGGGCCAGATTTGCCAGCTTCCAACTCGGCGTTGGACACCTGGATCAAACGGTTGAACTCCTCCAATTTCTCACCGCCCTGGTTCTTCTGGAACTCTTCAATGGAGGCAGAGTTGGCCTGGATCCATCTCAAGTATTGCTCGTGGTCGAAAACCGACTCGACAATGTCCACATCAAAGTGGCCAGCTTCCATTCTTGCGGTCATCTTCTCCACCTCAGCCTCGGAAACTGGGTAGAACTCAACCTGGTCGAATGGGTTCAACAACCAAGGCTGGACGCCCGAGTGCTTGGCCAACGTCAACTTGTCCCAGATAGGAACAGTACGACCGACCAACTGATATCCACCTGGCGATTCCATGGTGTAGATACACATGTATGAACCACCGATACCCACAGTTCCGTTAGGTGTGAAAGTTCTCGATGGGTTGTACTTGGTACCCAAGAGACGGTGTCTTGGGTCAAGAGGCACAGCACATGGAGCACCCAAGAAAACATCACCAAGACCCAACACCATGAAACGCGCAGAGTACAACATGTCCTTGACATCGTTACGTTCAACGCCGTTGATGTTAGCAATGAAGTCAACGTTGTTAGGCAACCATGGAGCATCGCTTCTGATGGTCTCCTGGTATCTGGTGACAGCATCCAACGTTTTCTGGTCCTCGAAAGCCATAGGCAATCTGATGATACGAGAAGGAACTCTCCACTTGTTGACGAAAACGATTTCCTTTTCAATGGCAAGCATGGTCTCCAACATGGCCGACTGCGTGATTTTCTCGTCATACTCAATCAACACAGAACGAACACCACGAGACATCTCAACGACACCTTCTACCTTCAAGTCGCCGACCATCTCGATCAACTTGTGCAAACGGTAGTTGACGTTCAAGTCCATGACGTTTTCTCCGTACTCAACCAAAATGTATCTGTCACCGGCTTGACGGTAAGCAATCTTAGGAGCAGATCCGGTTGGCTCGATGACAGCCAACACTGGATCTTCGAAAGTGGACAAAGCCTTACCTTCGAACGATGGAACGTCACCCTTGAGCTCAGCAATCACCTTATCCTGCTCGAGCTTCAAACCCTTGGCAACTTCGTAGCTAAGAGGAACGAACTGGATCAGGTCACCTGGCTTCACCTGACCAATCTTCCACATCTCGGCTTCAGCAATAACAGCCTCACATACGAAACCTCCAAGCGAAGGTCCGTCGCAAGTCAAGATCACTGGCTCGTCACCAGTGAAGTTGATGGCACCAAGAGAGTAGACGTAGTCGTGGGCATTCGAAGGGTGCAAACCGGCGTCTCCACCGTCCTTTCTTGCCCACTTGGGCTTAGGACCAATCAATCTCACACCGAAACGGTTGGAGTTATAGTGGACCTTCCACTTGGAAGCGAAGAATTCTTCGACGGCCTCAGAAGTGAAGAAATCTGGAGATCCGTGAGGACCACAGGTGACACCCACCTTCCAGGCATTCGTAGCATTGAAGTCGTACGAAGCAATCAACGACTTTGGAATGTCACTTGGTTCCGCAGTTGGAACTGGCAAGGTGCAACTTGGCAACTCTGGCTGGCCCAAGAACAAAACGTCACCCAACTTCAACACACGGCCGTTGTACCCTCCCAAGTTTCCAAGAGCGAAGGTGGAACGGGAGCCCAAGTACTCGCAGACATCAATTCCTCCTCTGATGGCCAAGTATGCTCTGCATCCAGACGACAACTTGCCAATCGACAACTTCTCGCCCTTCTTGACATGGATAGGCTTCCACTGAGAGACGGCGGTTCCATTGACATCAACTTCGACCTCTCCACCGGTGACAGCAACAATGACATCGTGGTGGAACAAAAGCTTAGGTCCGCTCAAGGTGATTTCCAAACCTGGAGCTCCGGCATCGTTACCAACAGCTCTGTTGGCCAAACGGAAAGCGTACTCGTCCATGCATCCCGAAGGAGGAACACCAATGTGCCAGTAGCCCTTTCTGCCTGGGTAGTCCTGGACAGTGGTGTAGGCACCAGGAACAAGCACTTCGAAAGCAGTTGGGTTGTAGTCGTAGGAGTCCAACACCTTGGTGGCCACCTTGGCGGTCTCAAACATCTTGGAGTCGGCAATCGATCTCAAATAGTCGATGTTGGTGATACATCCAGACACGGCAGTCTCGTTCAAAGCCTGGCGCAACTTCTTCAACGCATCGCTTCTGTCCTTTCCGTGAACAATAATTTTGGCCAATGTTGGATCGTACTCAGCAGAAACAACGGTACCCTTTTCGACCCAGCCATCAATACGTGCAAAAGATGGGAACTTGACCTCGGTCAATTGACCTGGAGAAGGCATGAAGCCCTTGACTGGGTTCTCGGCGTACAATCTGGCTTCCATGGAAGCACCAGTAACGGTGATCTTCTGAGAGAAATCTGGAGGAGTGTCAGCAGCAATCAACAACATCCACTCAACCAAGTCCAAGCCGGTCACCATTTCAGTGATAGGGTGCTCGACCTGCAATCTGGCGTTGACTTCCAAGAAGTAGAATTCATCACGCTTCTCGTCGTAAATGAACTCAACAGTACCAGCACACTTATAGTTCATCAAGGAACCCAAGGATTCTGCAGCAGTTCTCATTCTTTGACGAGTGGCTTCAGGCAAGTTTGGAGCAGGAGTCTCCTCGATGATCTTCTGGTTTCTTCTCTGCAACGAACAATCTCTCTCGCCCAATGCGATGGCCTTACCGTAACCGTCACCAAACATCTGGATTTCTACGTGACGAGCGTTCTCGACAAATCTCTCCAAGAACACACCAGAGTCTCCAAAGTAAGACTTACCCTGGTGCTGGACGGTTTGGAAAACCTGCTCAATGTCGGCTTCGGAGTCGACCTTCTGCAATCCGATACCTCCACCTCCGGCAGTGGACTTGACCATAACTGGGTACTCGAGCTTAGCAGCAATCTCCTTAGCCTCCATGGCATCAGAAACCAAGCCAGAACCAGGAACCAAAGGAACACCGGCCTTCTCGGCGATCTCTCTTGCCGAATGCTTCAAACCAAGCTTTCTGATAGCATCACCAGAAGGTCCAACGAAAACAATCCCTTCCTTACCACATCTGTCGGCGAAGTCGGCGTTTTCGGACAAGAAACCGTAACCAGGAATGATGGCCTCGGCACCGGACTTCTTGGCTGCAGCAATCACCTTATCAATGTTGATGTAAGTCTCGGCAGCAGAAACTCCATGCAATGGGATGGCCTCATCAGCGATAAGCGAATGGCGAGCATATTCATCTGGGTCAGAGTAGATGGCAATGGATTTGATGCCCATCTTCTTTAAGGTCTTCATGATACGAACGGCAATCTCACCACGGTTGGCAACAAGAACAGAATTGAATGGTTTCTTGTACTTCTTGGACTCCTTGTCCAAGTGGTCGTGGTAGCTCTTCCAACCACCAAATTCGGTGATATCTTTGGTGCCTGGAGCAAGGTAGCCTGCCTCTTCACAGATGAAGGACTTGATCCATTCACCAGAAGCCAATTCAACCGATCCAATTCCCAAAGGCTCCGGAACGTAGTTGACAAACTGGCCAAACAACTCCATTGGAATGGCGTACACCTCCAAGGCAATCTTGGAGCCAAATTCAGCGACTCTTCTCAACCCTGGCTTGGCCACGGGGCCAGTCTTTGGCAAGGCATACAACTTGTAGTTGGCAGAAGTGGTGGTCTCCTCAACCAAGGTTGCATTCACCTTCTCCAACTGCCAATGTAATTGATAACCCTTCAAGTGGGCTCCGACAACAGCAACTTTAACGGTATTGTTCAAGACTGGATTAGGCAACTCAGTGTGTGGAAGCAATTCGTCGCCGAGAGTGGCAGCCTCCTGGTCCTTGAGACAGCCGTAGAAACGAGGCTTGTTGGCAGTATACTCTCTCATGTATCTCGAAGCAAACTCCAACAAAGCGTAGTCGTTGAATTTGTGAGAGAGGAAGGTGATACCGAAAGGAACACCGTCGGCACGGAAACCAGCTGGAACGGCCAAGGCACTCATGTCGGCCAAGTTGACAAAGTTGGTGTACGTACCCTGGTTCGAGTTGACGCCAAGTGGGTCGTTCTGGATCTGCTCAATAGTTGGAGTCAATGGAGCAGTGGGAAGAACAAGCACGTCGATCTCGTTCAACATTGGCTGAACCCGTTGCAAGATTTGTTGACGCTTGTACTCGAAGTCAAATCCAGTCACGGCAGAAAGCTTTTCTCCGCCCTTGACAATCTTCAACACAGTAGGGTCCAAGTCTTCGATCGGAGGGTTTGTGGCCAAGAAGTCTCTGGTGGCCCAGCTTCTCTCAGCAACCCATGCACCCTCGTACAAGCACCTTGCCAAGTCAAGCAATGGCTGCATATCAAAGTCGGAGATTTCGCAGCCAGTCTGCTTGACAAGGTCCACGGCCCTATCGAACAATTTAGGGTTCTCTTTCTCACCGCACCACTCGAGTTTGCTAGGCACTGCCACTTTTGGCTTGGAGCTAAACTTCAAAAGAGCATTGTCTGGGAACTTACGCGAGTACTCGTCACGAGCTCCGTCAAATTCGGAGAGAATGTTGAATGCCAATTGGGCATCGTGCAAGTTCAACGCGAAAACGGAAACACAGTCCAACGACTTGCATGCTGGCACCACTCCGCCGGCAGAAAATGCTCCCTTGGTTGGCTTAACACCAATCAAGTTGTTCAAAGCTGCGGGAACACGGCCAGATCCGGCAGTGTCTGTGCCCAAAGCAACTGGCACAATACCACGAGCAACCACCGATGCAGAACCCGCGGAAGAGCCACCGGACACATACTTGGAGTCGAAAGTGTTTGGTGTGATGCCGTACGGCGATCTGGTACCGACCAATCCGGTAGCAAACTGGTCCAAGTTGGTTTTTCCGATGATGATGGCTCCCGCACTTCTCAACAAGCGAACAGTGGTGGCATCTTCGGAAGGGTTGTAGCTGAAAGAAGGGCAAGCGGCAGTGGTGGGCATCAACTTAACGTCAATGTTGTCCTTGATGGCTACAGGAACTCCATAGAGGGGAAGGGAGGTTTTGCTGGAGTTAGACTGAAGAAATCTCCATTGGTGGATCAAGTCTTTGTTGGACACGAGCGATATCCAGGCAGGATCGTCCAGTTTTTGGTCACCGACGAGCTTCTGCAACAATGTGAGCGAATCATCGGGGGTAGACAGGAAATGAAATCTTTTCCAGTCGTCCACAGTCCAGCCCAAGTACGACATGATATTGGAAATGGTGGGAGATGAGCAGTGATGAGTAATGAAAAATTGATGAAAAGCAACCACGGAATTAGATGGACAATTGACCACAGAGGTGAGAGGAGGTCAACTGGTTGGGATCACGAATGAAGTGGTTGGAAATTACCGAAAGGTGGGAAACAAGGTATTATATGGGTAATGGTGGGCCCTGGCTGCCTGCAGTCTATCGCAGTAGTTCGGACATGCCCATAGCGCTAACAGCAGGTGACGACGGGCCGGGGCGCCGGCGCGAATAGTGCCGAGTGAGGATGAGTTTTGGCGCTAATTTGGGGTTTATTGCAAGCGAGCGCATGGGGGAGTTGGGGGACGGTGGGGGCATTTTGGGAGTTTTGACTAGAGGTTTGAGACGGTTGATTCTTGCAAAATAGTTGAAATCGGTGCCGAACTCCTTTGGCGCGTTCGATATCGATAAGATCTCGGCTAACACCGAAGTATGGTGAGAAAGTGGAGATTTTCATTATGTTGCGGTGGCTTTTTTCTTCCATACAGAAATTTTGGTACGACGATGACCGTCACCACACTTGCATTTTAGCAAACGGTGGTGACGCTGGGGAAATGCAAACTTGGTGATGGAAGTCTCACCTTTCATTGATTGGCTGGTGATTGGAGGCGCGATTGGATCCGGGTACGGAGGGGCCAGGCCCAGTTCTGCAGGCACATTTTTTCTACCCCTGTGTTATGCGGATCGCGCCGGTTGGTGGAGACAAAATGAGGGCTTCTATGCTGATAAGAGGTGTCAATTGTCACGTGAATTTAATAGGCTTCACGGGTATAGTTGTGGAGAAAGGAGTACCGAATTCAAAAGATTCCTACTGCTAAAGTCCGGACGGTAGATTGATAGTGGGAAGAATTTGAGTTTTTGGACTTCAGAATCAGCAATTAGGAATCGAGTTAAGAATTGGACGTAACGAATAAGGTAGAAGTCGAATAAGGATTAGGGATGAGGTAGGAAACATACGGGTAATTAGGACTTATGTAGGAATTATTAGAATTTATGTAGGGCATATATAGAAATTATTGAACTTACATAGAAATCTCATCAGACCCCCTTTCAATTAATCACACAAATAACTTATTCAGAAACAACCTAATATCACATTACTCGCTTACTCTTTCTTACTTTCCAACTCATCGTCGATGTTGTGTGGAGTCATGGCTCCTCCACCTGCAGCCATTCCATTGAAAGAAGCCATCTTGACCATTTGAGCAGAAACTTGACTCTGCACTGCGTGCAACTCTTCTGGATGGGCATTCTGCCATGCTCTCAACTTCCACGTCTGGCCAGTCAAGTCCCAGTAGATTCCTCTGAATGTAGTATAGAGACCTTTGCGACCTTCCCAAACGGGGCCAATGATGACAGTAAACGCCGTAAGGAACGACCAGATGAAAAAGACAGAAACCCACCCGGTGAAGAATGGCTTGCTGAAAATGTACCCACTGCCGTACATAGGAATTGGCCACAATAAGATCAAACAGATCGCCAAAGCACAGCAAATGGCCAACGCGATCTTGAATGATCTCCTCAACCTGGCACTTTCTTCCGCATATTTGTCAAAGTTCTGCTCAGCAATCTCATGAGCAGCAGCACTCATCTGCGACTTGACTGGCGAAAGCTTCTCTGGGTCTTCTTCAACTGGGGACTCTGCAGCCAACAACTCTTCTTCTTCGTCAACACGAGAAATGGACTTCAAGATGTTCCAGTCGAAGTTCTGGGGCTTAAATGCAAGCGTCAAAACGGGAACAATGATCAATGGAGACAAAAGTGCAACGACGTTACCGGTCAACATAGGGTCGTCCATGAATGTAGTGGCGACATCGACAGTTCCGTACTTCTTCTTGGTGCATACCAACCACGACATAATAGACAACGCCGTAGCAAAAGGAGGAGTGAAAGTGGCAGCATACCAGTTCTGACGCTTAGAAAGCAAAGTCAATGTAGAAGGCAACACCGCACCTCCAATAATGACACCCATCAACTCGTACAAGTAACCCATGGAAATGCCAGCGTAGTATAGACCAATAGCAAATCCAGCCATGATGTAAGCGAACGTAATGACCGAGGCGTGAGACATGAAGATCAAAGTTTTTCCGCTGGCCTTAGGATTGATGTAGGTTCTGTAGATATCGTAGGTGTAGATGGTGGACACAGCAATCAACTCAGCAGACATGGCCGAGGTGACAGCCATGAAAACCAACAAGAGACTCATGACGGCACCAGATTTACCCAATAGAGCCACTGCAGCGTTGGGCAACACCAATCCAGCACTAACTTCAGCAGACGTCATTCTCTCAGGGTAGGTAGGCCAGTATGGAGTGCCTTCCAAAGACAAAGCAGTCAAACCCATGGTTGTGGCCATAAACATTGGGATAGCAAACCAGGCTAAACCACCAATAACGTAACCAGGCATGGTTGCAGCAGGGTCGGAAGCAAACGCCTTGTTGAAGTATCCGTTATCCAAGAAGACAGTACCAAAGTTACCGACGATGTTGATGACAAAAAAAATACCACCGGAACGGGACTTGATGGTCAAGTAGGAACCTCCGGCGTTACCTTCTCTAGGCTGAGTCTCGGCCAAAGCAGTGACAATTTCCCATACTTTTCCTGGAGAGCCCAACTTGTCGGAAACAGCAAAGGTGTTGAATGCAAACACCAACATGATGATGACAATCACAACGGTGTGGGCGTAGTCAGTCAAGAAGGTGGCCTTGATACCTCCAAACAACGTGTACACCACCACACCAAGAGGCAACAACAAACAGGCAGCCACCACGTTCATTCCGGTCAAGTCATGCACGACAGCAGAACCTCCAGTCAACAACATCGCAGTCACCAACACGTTTGTAGCAAATCCCCAGAAACAGTAGACCCCATGAGTGATTGATCCATACCTTGCTTTCACAATTTCCAAGTAAGTGTGAGCAGCAGGTGCCCTTTCCTTACCTTTAATAGCCAAACACGAAAATAAAATAATCTGCACAGTTGCACCGGCAGCATAGTACAAGGCACCGGACACACCGTTGCTGTAAACTTGAACGGTGGAAGTCAAAAGAGTAGCAGCCCAAGTCCAAGAAGAAACCACTGCCGAAGAAAGCAAGAACGTCTTGACACTTCTACCGGCCGTAGCAAATTCTTCGGCGGTCATAATTTCCTTGTTGTAACGTTTCAAGCAGAAGGTGGTAAGCACCATTCCTCCAGCGAAGACAGCACCCAACCCCACCACGACAGCGTATCCAGCACCCTGTGGAAGAGCAACGTAAGCAGCAGAAGACATTGCAGAGAAAAATGCAGATGAAATTCAAGTGCGGAGACAATTAGTGATGAGATGAAATTTTCAGAACTTGGTCTCGTCTTATATAGAGAGCCGTTCCTCCTGATAAGCTCGATAACATAAAACGTTTGAAGCACCGAGACGTGTACAGAATGTTCCTGTCGTGAGCAGACATCAAATACGGTATCGCGGTATCGGGCCGTCGGCGAGAGAAAGTATGCAGAATGCGATCGGAAAGATGGCGGGCATTGCAGAGCTGAGGAAATTTCCCATGCATTTCTCCGCTTTCTCGGGAAGAATTCTATCTTGAGAAAGACTCCACGGACTCAATGATTTTTTTTGAATTCGAATTCTGGAAATTTCCTCGATCCTTTAACTGAGAAAAGGGTCTGACTCTGTGAGTAGAAAATACGTTAAGTAACGGGAGCTAGCTGCAGGACAATATCTAATAATGTAACATGGGTTGGCCGACCGTTGCTGACGATCGTCCACTCAGACCACGTTCAGTCATCAATGAATTTAACCGCTTCACCTCAATAACATTGTGTATTTAGTTCAATGTCGTGAATGAAGTGGAAATGTCGTCGTATCGTTGGCATTATGTCGTATCGTTGGCAATATTCGTATCGTTGGCAATATGTCGTATCGTCAGGAAATGTCGCCGTTCCAGGGTGGTTTCACGGCGCGCAATGTCTCGCGCAAAATAAAGTGACGTAATTGTCGACTAAGAAACCGATATGTAGCCCGGCCCAGCCCCCGGCCCGTTTATCAGCAGAGTTACGTAAACTTAAGGCCTGCAAGATCACCCAAGGTATCGCTCGGTCCGGGTTGGACGCTGATTACCCCTACATCGGGCCGCAAGATGCCAAACCCATGGCTGTTCACAGCAATTAGATTATGCTCAGCATCGTATTCTGTTTTTAGCGACGTAGAGATCGTCTTCTGCTGGGCCAACGCATCGTGTTTTGCTGTGCGACGAATTTCCTCTTCATCTTGTAATTTGGCTGCCAATTTTGCCTCGAATTGGTTAACAAAGTAGAACGTACCCAGGATATGCTTATCGAACACAACCAATTGTTCGTCCATGCACCGGGCCATCTCCTCAATACATACGCTATGTGACCACCCAAAATGGTCGGCGATTTCAGCCACCGTACTGCCGTGGAAAACCCGATACTTGTCTCTAGTGTAGTCGTCACTGTCAGCAA
Organism: Sungouiella ezoensis; assembly: GCA_030569115.1. NCBI lineage: Eukaryota > Fungi > Ascomycota > Pichiomycetes > Serinales > Metschnikowiaceae > Sungouiella > Sungouiella ezoensis. The sequence continues at coordinate 26,988 of JAJMJY010000040.1, forward strand.
GAAACTCGCTGAGGTACTTTTGGTATTTAAAGTCGTTTTCCACTTGAATTAAATACTCCATGATCTTAATATGAAGATCCTTCAGTTCGTGCGAACGCTGGGTGACAACCTGTAACCCTGACTGGAACGTTGTCACTTTAATTGGGAGCTGAAGTTTGTCGAGAAGCTCAAGGCTTTTGTTAAGTTCTTGAGTGGTGATGAGCTCAGTGCCAAATCCTTGATTGAGGATGCGGAACCGGTTGTATGAGGCAAATAAGTCGGGAATGGTGATCATGGAGGTGATCTTTGTAAGTTCTGAGTTGAGCAAGTACTCGCTGAAATGGCGGGCAAGCTCCTGTTGGAATAAACTGGAGCTTCTGCCGATCACCAACGGCGGGATCGTTGCTGTTGGAACATTCTTCTTGTGCTTTATAAGCGACCCGAAACTAGACGAAAGCTTGAGTAAATCCTGAGCTTTGAACATCAATTGTTCGAGATCCTCAAGCGATTGCGTGAGAATGATCTCGTTCTGCTTTCGCTGAAGCTTTCCGATGCGTTCCAAGCTGTGGATTCCTCCAGTTTTCACTTTTGGTCCGGATTCTCCTTTCTTCTGAATGACGGTAGCTTCGCCACTGACGCCGCCGCGACTCTCCAACATCTCCCACTTGATCTTCTCGATTTCCTTTATAATATGGTCGTAGAATCCTACATCCCCACCCTTCCGGAAACTGATCTTGATGTAGGGACTGCCATTGGTGTATTCCTCTTTTTCTTCAAGAACAAGCCCCAATGAGTTCTGTGCCCGCAAGTTGGGCGTTGAAAGGTTTTCCACGTCCTGAATTTTCCGAGAAAGCGCCAGCGAAATCTTCGGTAGCTCCGTCCCACAGAGTTCACAGTATCTCATTGACGGATGATTGATAAATGTGCATTTTGGGCACTGGTCGGCATTGTCAGAGATCTGAGGATCTGGAGGCGTTTCCTTCTGCGCATACGCACTGTTTATTACCTGTTCTATCTGATTTCTTGACGGGGGAATGCCACAAGAAACACATTTCGGGAAATTGACATCGAGGTCGGTTTTCGTTGAAATGTGGTTGTTGAACGAGCAAATCACACAGATCCAATCAACAGTTTTATCTAGGGGAAGCGATGCCAGCAGATCTTGCGGACTGTTGATGCTAGAACCCGCCACGGGCGTCGTTTCGCCATCAATTTTCAAGTAGAGCTTCACTTTTGGCGAAGAGCGGAGAAACCGCTCAACATATTCGGCCCGCGCCATATCCTTCAAGCTCACAGCAATTGCTCGGTTTCCATCGCTCGAGTCTATATAAATCACCCTTTTGTTTGTGAGATATACCCTTCCATTCTGGTGGTGGGCAATCTTCAGTTTTCCCTGATAGATTCCCACTCCATCCTTGACGTAAATGTTGTATTCGCGTTCAAGGAGAATTGGGCGACTACTTTTGTTGACTGGAACACTATGCCAAATGTAGAGATGTGACATTGAGGTGTCTGGCCGGCCAAGATGTAGTTTAGTAGTAGTTGAAGATCCCTCGCATGTCGACTACATATAGATTGGTCAAGGTGATTTCTGGGGTAGGGAAATGGGGGCTGGGGATTTGGCTTTTATTGAGATTGGAATTGTGGAGAATTTCGCTGTTCTGGATATTTCAGAAGACTTTTCCTTTTCTTTTTTATTGGTGGTTTCGGTCTCCGGTGAGATGGGAAGATTGTTTGGAATGCGAAGACACTGTGCGATAGTGGGTACTGGGATTATCTGAGATGGTAAATGAAGTCGAAAGTAGAATTATCTACGAAGGTGGGAGAGGATGGAGCAAAAGAAATTAGACTAAAAATTGGAAAGAAAGAAGGTAGAATGCTCTCAGTAGGAAACAGTTCGTGAATAAAGAAGATGGTGGACTACCTAGTGCCCATTGGTGATTTTGCAACCATTGAAATGGAAACCCCGAAGACAAATTTAGGTAAGACGTCATTCTAGGTAGCGTTATCAGTAAGTGCTCTTGTAATAGAATTACCATCGAGAATTTCACAGTGTTCAGTCACAGAAATGGGTGATGCATCTAGCTAGGATACTAGAAACCAAAGACGGCAGTTATTCTTGTAAAAGTAGAGAAATAAATCCCATGAGGAATCGGATGGGAGAATGCATTTCTGGCATTTCCGTCAAGATAGGTTTACATCTATTATATTGAAGGAGGAGGGAAGTCCGAGAAAGGGACGACCAAAAGTCAGAAATAGTCGGTGGGCCCCGGTGACCCGAAGTAGTCAGAACCAGCCAAAAGCCAGGGAAGAAAACTATCAAAAGAAACAAAACAGAGCTTTGATTAGCGCACAATTACTGGAGGTCAGACCGAAGGAAGAGCCATTACATCCATAAATATCGTTGAATCAACTTCAATTCTGTCCTCCAGAGAACTAATCCATCGATTCTCAGTTGCTCAAGTAAATAAAACCTTCATGTGGGGGCTCCAGAATGTTGCAGGTGGATGTCGATGATTCTTGTTGAGTTGTAGACAATAGAGACCCAACAGGAACAAACAAGAACTTAAACACCACCAGAACGATATCCTCGACCACCGTACCAATTTTCTTGCCGTGACTCCTATCAGAATGACTTCTCCTCAAATTAAGTTTATTATCTAGGTTACTGTCATTTTTGTCATTGTAATGTCGAATGTGTCACAATAGTGCGGCTGAAGTTAGCCACCACTTTAAGTTTCTGGAGCAAACTGTCAAGGTTTGTTCTGCTAACAAATACTAAATACTCATGGTAGAATTATATGAATTAGACTATTCTTGCAATAGATTAATCTGACCATAGAATATTCGGAGAATCGATTCTGGTCAGCTTTTGTTTGATCCTCTTCTCTTCAGTTCTCAACTCTTCACTACTCTCAATCTCACTTACTTTCACCACTTTGAGCAATTCCAAGCCATCATTTACAAATTTCTGCATTGAACCTTTCAGCATCGTCTCCTCCACATCCACAATTTTCGCCTCCTCTTCTCCCCCACATTTACTTCTTTCCAGCCAAGTGGTCCCGGTCGTGCCCTTCCCAATTACCCATATCAGTGGTTTATTACACAATTCACACCGAAATGGCTTTTCTCTTCAAAAGGAACCCAAAAACGCCTCCCGACTTGGTCCGGGCCCTCAACGATCTGTTAGGAAAACTCGATGTTCCCAATGACTCCCGAAAATACCTTGACGAATGCCTGCGATACTTGAAGCAGGTCAAAATCGTTCTTTATGGAGACGACGAAAATGACCCCCAACCAGATCAAATCTCGCTGTTGTCGCAGGAGCTCTATCTTCTGGACTGCTTGTTCCATCTTGTTAATAATTTGCGCAAATTGGACTTTGATCTGCGCAAAGATGTGGTGCTTTTGTTTCTGACACTTTTGCGGCGCAAAATCGGCAACGAACTGCCTACTGTGGACTACTTGGTGCATCAGAAACCCGAAATCTTGGTGCTTCTAATGAGAAGCCCCGAGCATCTGGAAACTGCGCTCGTTTGCGGCCAAATGTTGCGAGATTGTGCCAAATTCGAGGTGATTAACAGGTTTATCTTATATCATCCGCTCTTCTGGAACTTCTTCAAGTACGCCCAGATCCACATCTTTGAGATCGCCACCGACGTGTTTGTAACGCTACAGCAGCTTTTCACCCTCCACAAGAAGCTTGTTTCCGAGTTCTCGGGCAAAAACTGCGAGCAGATCACTACAAGCATTAACCAGCTTATTAGGGCCGACAATTACGTGACAAAACGCCAGAGCGTGCGTTTGTTGTCTGAATTGGCCATGCAGAAGCTGAATCACTTGTTTCTTATGTATTATTTCGACGATACAACCAGTCTCAAGTTGGTTATGCTTTTACTAAGTGATAAGCTGAAGAACGTGCAGATGGAGGCATTCCACCTCTTTAAATTTTTCGTAGCTAAGCCGAAAAAGTCCCAGAAGGTGCTAGATGTGTTGATCAAAAACAAGGAGAATTTCGTACAATTCTTCAATAGTTTCGACGTGAGTGGTACGGGTACCAACATTGTCGATGAGCGAGACTACATCATGGAGGAGATCCAGAAGTTGTCAGACATCGAGCGTATCCATTAGCATATAGCATGATTAGCATTTAACCGTATTCGCGAGCTCGTAGTGTCTTCTTAGAGTAGTACAGTATTCTACAAAAGTGATGTTCTCCTTGCATAGTAATATGCTATCTCCTTGCATAGTAATGTCCTCATACTGTTCTCTCATTCTCTTTTATTATAGCCATCGTTCAGGCGATCATATGCTATACATCTCTAAGGGAGATTTGCTAATATTATAGGTTTTCCGTTCAAACAATCACTCTGGACCAGTTCTCAAACTCCTCTTCACCGTACTGGATCTTCTTGATCCAGTCAGCAACCTGGATGGTCAACTCACCAGCCTCTCCACCAGCCAATGGAACGGCAATGTCCTCGCCTCTCCAGCCGATGTTCTTGATTGGAGAAACAACTGCCGCGGTTCCAGAACCAAATGCCTCAAACAACTCGCCCTTGGCTGCTCTCTCCTTGACCTCGTGGATGGTGAACCTTCTCTCAGAGACGGTCCACTCGTCAGCTGGCAACTTGGCTCTGGCCAATGCCAAAACAGAGTCTCTGGTAACACCTTCCAAAATGGTTCCGTCCAAAGGAGCAGTCACCAACTCCTTTTTGCCGGAAGCATCCTTGAACACAAAGAAAACGTTCATGGTGCCCACCTCGGTGATGTAGCCCTCTTCTCCGAACAACCAAAGGTTCTGCTGGTAGCCTCTCTGAGCAGCCTCCAACTGGGGCTTGACGCATGGAGCGTAGTTGGCACCCAACTTCTTGTTACCAACTCCTCCTGGCCATGCTCTAACGGCGTAATCCGTTGCTTCCAACGAAACTGCCTTGAAGCCGGTGGAGTAGTAAGGTCCTACTGGAGATGCAATCACGTACAAAAGGGCTCTGTCTGGGGTCGACACGCCCAAGGTGGCGGTGGTGCCGATGATGGTGGGTCTCAAATACAACGAGTAACCCTCGCCCTTGGGAACAAACGACTCGTCTACCTTCAAAAACTCCTCAATCAACTTGATGAACTCTTCGCTGTCAAAAGTAGGCAACACGATTCTCTCCGCGGACGAGTTCAATCTCTCCATGTTCTTGTTTGGTCTGAAGATTCTAATTCTGTTTTCCTTGTCTCTGTAGGCCTTCATTCCCTCGAAAGCCTCAAATCCGTAGTGGAACACAATAGTGGACGGATCAAACGAGAAATTGTGGTATGGCGAAATGGTGGGGGTCGCCCATCCGTCGGCAGCGGTCCATTCGATCTCCAACATGTGGTCGGTGAAAGTTTTTCCGAAAAGCAACTGATCGTTGGGGAGTTTCTCCTTTGGAGTGGTTGTTTTCGTGATGATCAACTTGGATGCGTCCAAAGGTGCGGTCATGGTGGCTAACAGTCTAAAGTTAGTTTTTGGAACTCTGAGTGCCAATCTTGAGAGGAGACCCATTGTGTATGTCTATGGTCTATAAGAAAACTGGGCAGGGGGTCAGAAAGAAAGGTGCGACAAGTTGAAAATGATACGTACAGAGCAGTGAAGTTTTATGTAATCCGTTGCGACAACCTGCGTTAAATACCGATTGTGGCCGGTTCCGGCGACGAGTCATTTTCCGCGATTAGCCGGCGAATTTTGCAACCGACTAGTGACTCATGGAGGGATTGAAGCGGAGTAGAAGGTTAATATTGGGGAGGGGGAAACTGGGAATGAGAGGGTAAGAGAAGGTTTGGATTTGGAGGATTTTTGTAGAAATTTGGGTGAGAGAGTATGAGAGAAGTATTGAGATATTGACTTGAGGTGCGATGGAGTGGGAAGATAATGAGAAGATGATGGAAAAGAGAAAATCGGGTGATTAGTTGGTAAGAAATAATTGGGAAGTACAGAATGTACTATGGATGGAGTCTTTAATTTGAGAAGTTGAATTGGGCTGCTTGTTCTATGCTGAGGTTTTAGGTTTTCTTTTTCTGCTGGGGTTAATTTTCGGTTATTTTTCGGTGAGTCTTTACACTGAGATTTTTCTATGCTCTTTTTGTTCGTTCTCAATTTTTAATTTCTCGAATTCATGCTGACTCATTTTCTTCCCTTCTGAATTTCATCTTTACACATATTTTCTGAGTATCATTACTTTCTCCGTACTCTCATCTTTCTCAATTTCTTTCATTACTTAGTTTCTTCCTTTCTCAATTTCTCTCATTACTTAGTTTCTTCCTTTCTCAACTCTTCCCTTGTTGACTTCCCTAACTTATTCTCTTACGTCTTCCCTGACTTCGGTCTTCCATAACTTCATCCCTCACGTCTTCCCGAACTTCGTCCCTTCCTCTCACCTCTCCTCTATTATAAATATCCTATTCTTCCTTTGTCCCCGTCGGAAACGTAAACGCCCGCAAGTTCTCCACTATCTTTCCCTGCAAGTACACCACATTGTTCTTCGACACCAGAAACGTATCTGGATTCTGTTCCAAGAACCTCCGATCTGTCCAAACGGTTCTATTCTTTCCGATCGAAATCCCATTAACCTTATTGAGCCGTAAAACCTCCGATGACCGACTGATGTACTTATCCGGATACCTTCGACGAATGTATTCTCGAGAAATCCTCAAATTGTTCGAGTCGACTGTTCCTGGCTTGAGCTTTTCCATACGTACTCGGCCATTAAAATGAGGCATCACCAAATCGTGTCGGGAAAACGGAAAAGAAGTGTTCCTTCTCTCCACTCGGAACATCTCTAAATTCTCCGGTCTAGAAAGCTCTCCGAAAATGTACTCTTGTTCGGAAGTAGTCGGGCATCGGGGACATTTCACGTTTTCAGACTCCAACCCGTATGTGCTAGCAAACGACTGTGAGATTTCAATGTAACTTTCTGGACTTTGGACGTTATACTTCTCCAAATGCTGAGGTCTCACCAATGTCGCCGCAAATGACACATCGGGCAAAAACACCTTGCTCCAGTGGAAATACGCCGAGCTGAGAAACTTGGGTTTGCTCTGAGGAAATTGTCGTGGCCAAACCTCGCAAGTGTCAAAATCGATATGGGTAGGAATTAGATCTGGTCCGTAAGGCAAATCTGGAGGTGATGGCTGGTCTGGTTGGCTAATTTCGTCGTTCAAAGTCCGTTGAGACCTCATAAGCTTTTGCCATAGAGATTCGAATATTCCAGGGGCCTGAAACACCGATTCCAGGTGACTGAGTTGCAGAAGATGTTGCTTGAAAGAAGCAGCGCTTTTTTCCCCAAGTTTTGGAGAATACCACAACGCATGTGCTTCAGTAGAAAACACCCAATTTTTAGCCCTCATCTGGTAGCTGTGGACAAAGCTCTCGTTCGCTTCGTCGAAAAGAAGATAGAGATACTTGATCAGCTCGCCAAGAACAAACGTCTCCATTCTGTTTTGGAGTTTTCCTGTTCGGATATCCTGGACTCCGGCAAATCCACACGGTGCTTTATAGCGAGTTTCAAAAAGATCGAGCACGCGAACACCAATCTGGAGATACATTGGATCTCTGGTTGCTCGATACAAGTAGTAGGTGGACTCGATGAATTCCGGCCGTAGCGGGTACCATTCCAATGACACGGAATTGTCCAATTTTTCCTGGTCAGACGCAAACGTCTGCAAAAAGCTCTGAGTCATCCACCGCTCTGGAATCGAATCGTAGTAGTCCCAGATCTTCAAGTATACCAAGTGGCTGGAAACTGCATCACTCAATCTTCCCACGAGAACTTGCACTCCGGCCCAGAATGCACCAAGCAGATCGATCCAAGGCGAGGCCACGGCTCCAGAAATAATGTTCACATTGGCAAAATACGTGTGACCATCTACTCCGTAACTCTGGGCCAGATGCGATAAAAGCGACTGATATGACCTCACGAAAACGTCCCAGAGACGATTATCGTCGAACACAATAGATCCTTTGAGGGCATATTCGTAGAAGGAGTCAACCAGGGCACCGATTCCGGTGATTTCATCGAGCCACTGGTTCTTGACTGGATCGATGGACATCGGCATAAATCCCAACTGCAGCCGCGACAGCCAGAGTTTCCAGAAGGTATTGCTGGTATGTAATTCGAACTGCGAGTCGCCTGTAAGTCTCAGAAGCAACGAAAACTCCACAAGCGGCGTAGTGGCACCAGAAGTGCATGTTTCCACATTCAAATTATCTGGCACCGCATCAAGACCATATTTCAAATTTATTCGAGGCAACGGGAGCTGGGTAGACGTCTTGTAGGCCGGAATAAGTCTGAGCCCCAAGTCGTACGCCATCACCAAGAGAAAACCATCGTAATTGTCTACGATTTTCTGCGCTTCAAGGTCGTGAGACCAGTCTACATCAGTCAACGCCAAATGGGTCAGCAATAGTCCGCCGAGCCAGCGAATCGACGCTTCAAAAACCTGAACCACGGCATCTTGGACGAAAATCGACCCCTTGTTTTCCTTTAAATACGTTAGTGCCTCGGCTAAGACCAGCCATTGTCTCATAACGATAAGCGTATCCAAGTTGTCAAGCAACGTCAGCGACACGTTTCCCATTGCGTCGTTGCGGATATTGTTTGGATTTCCGTAGTCGGGTCCGTATGGCTCGCATGTGAGCGGTCGGACTTCATCAGCAGGGAATCCATATGCCATATATGATCTCCAGCCATGGAGAAAGAGGTTTTCGCTTCGTAGTTTGAGATTGGCAAGGTGGATGGGGGTGAATGCTGAGTTATGGGTAGTGTGATGAGAAAATGCTTCATTATGGGTACTATGGGCCAATACGGCGAGGGGGAGGATCCATATTAGAAGATGGAACATGGTGTTGGAAAGATGGATGTGCGACTATAGGTAGGAATGGAGATGGTGGGATTTAGAGATTTGGGATGCTGGATTCTGGGGATGAGTGGGGGATTGATAGAATGGGAGATGGTTCCGCAATTGAAATTTTGAAGAAATGGCGACTTGGATATTTTTGTGACGTGTTACTTTGTGATGATCTTGGCGGAGGGTGCTGGGCAGGAAAACGGTAAGTAATGGCAGGAAGAATAGCGGTGGATGTAGAAAATTGGAGTTAGAGAACTGATACATAGAGAATGGATATGGATAGAGAATGGATATGGATATAGACAATGGAAAGAGAGGAAGACGTCGTGGATACAGATAAACAGCATAGGAACTTTTTCCAAAAAAAAAAAAATAGAGAAAGGAATGGGATAATTGGATACAGAATAGCCACAAAGTCAATACAGAGAATTGATACAGTGAAATTATTATACAGTGAATTTATTGAGTACAGTGGGTTAGATACGTAAATCAAAGTTCTTGTAGCGAACTCTACTTTTACCTTCAATTCATTCAATCAGCCACAGCTGTCCCTTGCTTTTCCACATCGGTAATCTTCGCTTCTATCTAAAAAGCTCTGATGGAACTGTATTGTAATAGGTTCTGCTCGAAGCAGAAGAAAAATAAGAGATCATAAACACAAACCTGTTCTACCCACTATCTGTTAAACGTATGAATACCAACTTGAGAGCATGATTCTAGATAGGTTGCAAAAGTGGATACCAAAATGTATTCATTCAATACAGCCTCTAAACATGATAACGATGGGAATATACTATGTCTTCACCACATTTTCTATTCAAATCTTCTCATAGATTTCTTCTTGATCTATTATCTCCTCACCTTGGCTCGATCATAGGCGTGAACGCTAGATCACAATCACTAAACACAGTGACTCGAAATTTATCATTTTCTACCCGGGGCCACCTTCTCTAGCCTTTTTGAATCTTTCCAAACAAACCTCCAGTCTTTAGATAGCAACACCCAGCCTCCTATCATACCCCAGATTTCGCACTTCTTTCCTTGCGCACTCAAATCTAACTACATTATCCAAAATAACCCAGCAAAACTATGAATCCCCAAAGTTGAGTGCTTAGCAATTATCAAGCAACTGCCTAAGTATTCGAAATCTGTCAACCACATACAAAATCCTTCACTCTTTTCTTCCAACTTCCATCATCTTCTCGATCATCAGGGCCGCGCGACATTGTCGTCTCAGGGCCCCAAACTCCTTCTATTAGCTTCCGAGCCCGGGGTAGAAGCCAACGGCAATTCCGTAGTTTTCTCCAGCCCTCCATGCCCTCGGACCACTCAATTGTCTCGAATAGTCCCACCTCGAAACCCTCGTTTGAACCTGATCCGGGTCTCCCCCAAAACTCATTCACGACATTTGAGTCATCTGCCGAACTGAGTCTTCTCCGGGCTTCCAGGGCCACAAGCAATCTATATAAATAGCTGCACATATCTCCCCAGAAATCGCTACAACTACATTTTTTCTTCTGCTTGCCACTACAATCTCTTTTTCTTTTACTCCCATATGTCGCTCTTCCGCTCCTTGCAGAACTCGCCTGCCACCATCTCCATTTTCCACTACGCCAAACTGCCAACCTCGGCTCGGGTTTATGCCAATTTGGAGAAGGCATATTTCCGCTACAATGATAACAAAAACCAATTCCAGATCGACTTGAATGCCAAGCAGATGCCCACATACGACCAGTTCAAGGATATGTATGCCCATGCTACTGATGGCGCCGTAGCCAAACGAGTAATCCAAACATGTTTCCCAATGTTAAACGACAAGACAAGCAGCACTCTGCCAGCAAACGTAACGACATTCAAGAGTCTCGGGGTGCAGACCGACCGGGGATTCAAGATTTTTTCGCAGAACGAGTACGAGGCCATTCACGAGGCGTTTTTGAAGTTGGTGAACGAGTCGGACCCCGACATTGACCCCACGGCACTTTTCCGGGCACCATTGGTGGTTGATTGGGACCAGAACTTGATTGCGTGTGACGAGGAGGGCTTGGACGACATTTTGGCCAAGTACAAGGCCGGCGCTGCCGATTGAGCTGGTGTTGCTGCCAATTGGTATTTCTGGAATTCTTTGAGTCATTTGTGTTCCATTGGCTCAATTGGATATGATTTTCTCCATTGGCTATGGTTTGACTACAACTGTACTCCACTGGCTGGGGCATTGGGTCGGTATCTTCTATGTCCTTCACTGCGAATTCATATTTATTGAATCATGATGCCACGATTATCACATGTAATAAATGCACCCCAGATTACTAACGATTCTTGAGACTATTCCAACATGACATCTACAATCCTCTATTCATCCGACTTTCCGAATATGAACTACTATCTCTTCTTCTACAATTTTCTCTCCGCATTCGCATGGTTAGCCATTCTCGCCGAATGTATTGGTGATTCCATGCCTGGAGGTTACTACCACACGGGAAACTTCCATGGATTTCCTCACAAGTTGATGACAATCACACAATCCATTAATGCTCTTTTGGAGGTGGCTCATGCGGCTACTGGGTTGGTGAAGTCGCCTCTTCTGTCGTTGTTGCTTCAGCTTTTCGCTAGACTAGCAATCGTGGGAATCTCGTACTTCGTTCCGCAATCCTGGGGAAATTTCTCGCCTAGCTATGCCGTATTGACAATTGCATGGTCGATGACAGAGATTGTTCGCTATTGCTTCTATGCGTGGAAACAGACGGGGAATGTTCCCTATGGTTTGCTCTGGCTCCGCTATCTGACCTTCATCTTATTATATCCAATGGGATTGTTGAGTGAGCCTGTGGTGGTGTACAAGACGTTGGCGTACGTTTCGGACTTGTACTACTGGTTTCTTGTCTCCAGCATGTTGTTGTATGTTCCTGGCTTTTTCAAGTTGTACAAGTACATGTGGAGGCAGAGAAGCCGGTACTTAAGTGAGTGGGATAATGGTAAGGCGGTTGGAGTCACGAGAGTGCAGTGACCGCTAGTCGACATATTCAATCTCACGTCCATATTCAATTCCACGCTCATATTCAATTCCACGCTCATATTCAATTCCACGTCCATATTCCTTCGCACATCTTCATTCTCCCGTAGTTGGCGATCTTCTGGTGCAAGTTGGTTGGGAGCCATCAGTTGCACATTATAAGTCGCTGTATGTTTTTATCCACCATTCGTACGCTTTTCCAAGGCAATTGCTCCTCCGATTTCTCCTTCAATTCCTCCTCATTTCCTTTATTTCCTTCTCCTCTTCACTTCCTCTTCACTTCCTTTTTTCATTCTCCACCTTCACCTCTTTCCTTCCTCCAACATCTCCTCCACATTGTGCACACTGCTCACATTCTCAGCAATCCACACCATCTTCATGTCCGACTCTACCCAAGCTCATCCCAAGCGTTGGCTCATCGCATACAATTCGGTTTCGGCCTCATTATGGTCTGTGGTTCTTTTCAATACTGTCTTTTTGGGCTCTCTTCTCGGCCAGCCCCACCTCTTTGACAAGACTCTGTTGATTCTCACCTTGGTACAATGTTGCGCTGTCGTAGAGATCTATAACTCCATCACTGGCATCGTCAAGTCGCCTGTTTTCACCACCGTTTCGCAGGTGTTGTCGCGTTTGTTGATTGTGCTTGGAATTATGCAAGTTCTTCCAAACTCTCCAGCAAACTACCACTGGGCATACATTTCGTTGACCTTGTCGTGGAGCATCACCGAAGTAGTCAGGTACTCCTACTATGCTTCCAACTTGAGAGATGCTGATTCGGTTCCATATTGGCTCACTTGGATGAGATACTCCTTTTTCTATGTTTTGTATCCCACCGGGGTTTCTTCTGAAGTTGCCATGATCTATCTCAGTCTTGATGAGGCAGCTAAGGTGGTGGGTTCTTGGTACAAGTGGCTTCTTGTTGCCATTATCTTCACTTACCCTCCTGGATTGTACACCTTGTACACGTATATGATCAAGCAGAGAAAGAAGGTGCTTGGTAAGAAGCCGTTGTCCGAGAAGAAGACCCAATAAGTTTAGTTCTGGATAGACTCGATCCAGTTGAGGAGCCGTTCAATGTACTCCACAATTGTGTCATTCTTTGCGAATTCCGCTGTTTGCTCCTGTTTCACTGACCCAGTGCTGAAAAGCTGCATCACCGAGAATCGGTTGGCTGACTTCTTCACTGGTTGTACTTTATAGGACTCGTATACAACACGGAACATCAGACGAATGTAGACGACATCGTACTTAATGCAGAGCCTGAGAAGCGTATTGGTGGCCAAATGGTTGGGAATGTACTGGTACCACCTCAAGTTCCACGAAACTAGCTTCATCAAGTATAGCAACACCAACTCGATGGTGAGGTACCCCTCGACCAACTGCTTTTCAAATTCTTCGAGCACTTTGGGTGAAATGCTCTGCACGATGAGTTTGTTCGAGTAGCTTCTGTTGTCGTAGACACAAGAAAATCGATCGATGGACGACGATTCCACGTCGCTCAACACAAACTCGTTGTAAATCTCCAACAACTTGACGGTACCAAAATAGTCAAATCCACCCTCGGCCGCCACCCCCGCCACACTCGTCACAATCGACGAAATGCTATCCTTGAGGTTGTACTTGCAACTCCAGCCAACATGACCAATCATGTTCCAAGAAAGTGCACTTCTGTCGTTGTCTTCATTGGAAACAACCATCATGGCCCTGACGTCTTCGTATACAACCAATAAAAGCAGTTCAAGCCACGGCTGGCACTCTTCTCGCAAACATGTCGCATGGTCTACCACGTAGTCCTTCGTGTCGTCATCACTGGCTTTTCGGAACACTTTCGCTTTTGAATGAACGACATTATCCCAACCGATCATCGCCACCATAGTGGTAACCAAGTCGTATGCTCTTCCCCAAGTTGAGGTTCTGTCGAAGTCCAAAATTGATGTCCATGGATTACCGCTTGATTGAGAAGAAAGAATTTGACGCTTGGATGACGGGCTGCTCACCTTCATGAAGTGTGCGTCTACAGCAGATATCTCGATTGGAGTTGCTGACGAAAGCGGAGACTGGTAAAATGGCCCAGAGATGGGATGACGCAAGTGAGGTCTTCGAGCAAACTCCAGGTACCATAGATTCTGGACAGAACCTTCGTCGGAGTACAGAAATTCCGATTTGGGAGCAGGAAAGAATTGCTCAAACCATTCCATGCTGATTCCCTGGCCGGAAACCATGCGTTCCATAAAGCACATGGCATAGGAGTCGTAGACTTCATCCACAGAGTCTTCTGCCAATCTCAGATTTGTGAAAACAACAGGAAGCGAGTTGATCGTCTGAAGCGCCTGGTCGAATTTTCGCTCCATTATATAACATAGTGCCAAATGGTACCATGCATCAAAATCGAGCGGTAAGAGACTCACAGCCTTAGTTGCGATGGTCAGTGCCATGGAGTAGTGGCCCTTAGCAACAAGAAAACGAACCTGCTCGAGCATTAAGAGTGCAGCCTGGGTCAGATTGACATCGTGATCAAAGTGCTTATGTACAAGGGAAAGAAACTGTTGGTCGTTGTTCTTGTTGTGCTGTGCTCGATAAAGCTGGCACACCACGTAGTCGAATTCCATTCCGTAGGAAGATTTTATTTGGGATATGGCATGGTAGCCCATTTCGCCGCTTAAATCAAGCAAAACGAGCCGTTTAAGTGCGTCGACAAGACGGTTTTTATACCGCAGAACCTTGATTCCGGTTCCCGTTGCTGAAGGAACACCTATTGATTCTCGGTGGCCAGTCAAGTGACCCTTCGGAAGCAAATTCACTAGCCTATCAACTGCACTCATGATGGAATCCTTCGATTGGACCTGGATAGGAATGCTGACGGTTCCACAGAGTTGATGCGAAGGGTCGTCTCCAGAGTAGAAAAGTCGAACGATGCTGGACACAGCAAGCTCTGGCCAAAACGACGAACGAAGCTCCGAAACAGTTGCACGTGTGTAGTTGTGCAGCTTCTTCAGTAGCTGAGAAGTAAGGTTATACAGACAATCCACAGTGACTGGAAGTTTTCTAGACTTTGCAATCAGAATAATGACTCGCGTTCGAAGCTCCTGGCGACTGAAAACATTGAATGCACAAAGGGTCACCACCATCTGCTTGTTATTGTATACTCCGTACGAGGCCACATTGGCTGTAGAGCTCCATACATAGCCTTCTGGAGTATATTCTAACCCGATTGCTTCTAGAAGATACTCTTCCACCGCGGCCGGTCCACTCGAAAAGTCGATTCCGTTACAAAAGTGGAAGTAGCCGACATATCCATCCTCCTCTTTCGAATGGTTTACGGCGGTTGGTGGTGCAAATTCGTTGTGAGTAAATGTTGAGGACCATTCGCCGTAATGGCGGCCCCAATGGACTAAATCCGCGGGGCCGGGGGTCGAGATGCTAGCATGCATATTGGAAAGAGCTTTGGACCGTATTCCGAGCGTGTGGCCGAAGGTGGCTTCCCGAATCCATGGCAAAGTCATGGATTTGATGGGTTTACCCTTTTGGGAAGCTGAGGCGATCGATGCTATCAGAGAAAACGACGGCGCCTGCGTCAGCGGCAAGTCAAGAGATATCACCAGAGATCCGCGCATTGAAACGAATGGCGTATGGTGTGGTTATATATTCTTTTAATGATTGAATAATAGAGTTGTAACTTCAACGGTAAGTATGGGTTCACGGTGCAGGAGAAGATCAAGATAACTACGAAGACAAGACAGGAGACTAGATCGAATGGATCGTTTTGGTTGTTTCCTTAATGTCCATGGTTTCGTCCCCGTTTCTTTTGTTTGTATTTATTCTCGACACATTGCGCAATTTTGTTGATTTGTTCAACCTGCTCGTTTGTGCGTTGATGTGCGGCTGAACTCGCATCAATTCTGCTTCTTTGGTACATCTTTAAGCAACTGGCTCACTTCATCAATAAGCATCCAAAGAGGTTTTGCTTCGTTTCCAGTGAGTTTTCCATTCTTGCCTTGCACCACCAGAAGCGTTTGACGAAGTTCAAGAAGTGCAACACTGCTCTCTACTCTAGTCACAATATGGTTGAAGAGTCCGATAAGGTCCTGATCAACGAAATTGGAGCCAACATTCTTCAGAATTGTGTCTGAAGAGTTTCTCAGGAATTGCTCGTCGTTGGTCGATCCATTGTTCAACCTTGAACTTACGTTCTCCAACCGGAGCGAGATGGTCCTCAATTGGTATAGTGCTTCCACAGGAAGGGTTCCAATATTGCGTCCCGGGGCCTGTTGAACTTGCATCTGCTTTTTAAAGATCTCGTATCTGATTTCTAAGTTCTTGGGGAACGTCAATGTGATGAGCTCGGGGGTTTCCAATCCTTTCAACTTTCTCTGGCCGAGCTCGAAGTAAGACACACCAATGTTATCAAGCGAATTGATTTCCTTTTCGATGATTTCTCCCACCCGAGAATTGCCCTCGTAAGCGGCTTCCAAAGATAGAGCACCCGACTTAATATTGTCATGAAAATTGTACAATTGCTGCATCTCATGCAAGAAGTCCGAACTCACTGCAATCTGTCCTCCGTCGGCTCTGGACTCGATACGGGATGCACGGTTCACCATTGGACCAAAGTAGTCCATTCTGCGCGTTACCATGTCAAGCTCGCACACTGGAGAGCCCCAGTGGATACCCATCCGCACAGATAAACCTCTGTAGATGAGGTTGCCCGAGGAATCAGTGACCTCGCAACATTCATTGGTTTCGAGAATCTCCGAGGGCCAATCTTCGTTCAAAAGTTGATTTTGAATGGTGAAGCACCATAAGAGCGCAGATGTGGGTGTAGGGAAAGACACCATGAACGAGTCACCTTCTGTCTTAACCTCATAACCTCCAACAATTCGCAATTGACGACGCATAATCGTATTATGAAGTTTGATGGCTGATCTCATTGCAACTGGATACGCATCCCATAATAACGTGGAGTTCTTAATATCCGTGAACACTAACGCCAAGTCACCCACTGGAGGTTCAATTTCATTATCAAGTCTTCTCAATGCGGTATCTCCAGAAGGTGCCAGGCGGTTTCTCTTCTTGGAGAAGATATCTGTTTCACGTTCCAAATTGCTGTACAACGAACTCAAGTTCTTCTTTTTCTTCGTACTCTGGTCACCAACACTGAGAACAGTCACCAAAATCTTATCCGTTGCACCATAGCAAATGGCATAGTCTCTCAACTTCTGCGCTGCAAGCATTGGATCGTCCTTCTCTTGTCTCAAGATGTCAACAGCCAAATCGTAAGACACATAGTCCCAAAGGACCTTCGATCCCATGACAATCAAATCCTCAGCTCCGGAGAGTCTCTTGGTGCTAATGCTTGGTCCACTGTGTGTATGAGGTAAGTAACCAAAGAAACCAACACCACGCGAAATGGCCAAACTTCCATCCAAGGCTCCGTTACCAGAAACATAACCACCAGATGCTCTGATTCTCTCGAATTCTGCACGGCTCGTTGGATCATGCTTGGTGGATAATAAGCTGTATTCACCGTTATTCTTTGCGCACACAATTTCAATGTCTCCAACGTTACCACAGTAGACAGTATCACCCCTCACATAGAGAACGGACATAGCAGAACCTGAGAGGGAATCATCGGCCACGGACAACTCTGCCAATTCTGGAGAAATATTAGTGTTTTGCATACTTCCACTTGCCTTGGCAGCAAGGACAGAATTGATGTCCTTGTTCAAAGACAAAAATGCCCTTCTCATAGCATCTTCCACTTCGTCTTCGGATTTCACTTTATCAAGCTCGCTGATAAAATTATAGTAGAACAAGTGCTTGCATAAATAGGAAATGAGATGGCCATGTGACTGATGGAGAATTACATTACCATCAAACGAGCAGACCAAGACCTCATTCTCGTTTCCTCTGAACTTTTGAATAAACATGTCTCTGAAGGACACAAATTCTCTGATCCCCATTGAGTCGGAAACACCGTATCCGACGTTGTTCAACTCAGAAGATGTCGTGCGCACCCGCACATCAATACTCAGATCAGGGACTGCTGTTGTGGTCAATGTCACATCGATCAAACCAAGAACCCTGAGGTCCTTTAAGACAAGCAAACTGTCGAAATCGTCGCCGGTTTCTGGGTTCTTTAAGTAACTCTGCTTGATCTCAAATCTCTTGTTACCCGAAAAGTTCAAGTATCTCAACTTCTTATTCCAGTGCCAATTCCAATCATATGGCCAGTTGGAAATATTGTATCTCAACTGGTTGGATCCGACATCCAAATGCATCAAGTTCTTGAACTTGCTCAATTCTGAAGGTAATGTGCTCAATTTGTTGTTATTCAAGTATAACAAACGAAGGTCACTGAGACTTTCAAAATCCTCGGCAGGCAATTTAGTTAAATTATTTCCTGACAAGTACAACTCTGTCAATTTGGTGAGTCTTCTAAGGGCTCCGTCCGGAATTTCAAGAATGCCATTGTAGGAAATATTCAAAAGCTTCAAGTTCAGGAAGAAAGTAATTGCCTCGAAAGCATCATCACTGAATCTGTTATCTGAAAGCGTTAATGATAACAAGCTATCTGCTAGTGACAAAGGACTGTTCTTCATGACAGAAGCAGACACTTCGTTGGCTTGCTCCAAGGAATTGATGACCTTGTCCTTCAAATTCGCATATGAACTAATTTTCTTAGCGACCGCGAACAGCGGCTTGGGGAAAGACGAAAGAATATTAGATGAAACGTTCAAGGTGGCAAGATTCCTCAAGTTCCAAATATCCACAGGCAAGGTCTCGATATTATTGGAGTGTAAATCCAAATACTGCAAGGAAGTAAGCTGGCCAATCTCTTCAGGAAGATGCTGAATGTTATTGCCGTACAATGACAAATGAGTCAATTTTGGCAAGCTGCACAACTCAGAAGGTAAAGTCACCAAGTGGTTCTTATCAAGAACCAACTTTTCAATATGCGGAATCTTACTGATGAACTCAGCAGGAAGTGCGGTGATTTTTGCCTTGGAGAAATCAAGAACTGTCAACATAGGAAGCAAAATCTCGAACTCCAAACTCGTAATGGGATTTCTGTCGAAATGCAAAAGTCGAAGGCTCTCCATTTTGTCACTAAATCCTGAAATATTGTTCTTCGATGCATACACAACCTCCAAGTTGGGTAAGGATCCAAGAACATCCACATTGGTGATTCTGTTGTAACGAATATCCAATCTCTTCAAATTTGTCAAATTCTTAAAGCAAGAAGGCAAGCTCTTGCTCAATTTGTTGGTACTCAAGTTTAACTTCGTCAATTTGGTGAGCTTGCTGATCGAACTTGGAATATCACATAAATCATTGTAAGACAAATTCAAATCCTGCAAGTTCGTCAATTCGTTAATGCATTCAGGGTATTGTTGGAAATAATTTGATGACAAATTTAAGTCGGTCAAATTGGTGAGTTTTCCAAAAGACTTGGGCAAGTAATAGAGCTGATTGGAGTTCAATTTCAATGTTCTCAATAGCTTTAGGTAGCTGAA
Organism: Sungouiella ezoensis; assembly: GCA_030569115.1. Classification (NCBI taxonomy): domain Eukaryota; kingdom Fungi; phylum Ascomycota; class Pichiomycetes; order Serinales; family Metschnikowiaceae; genus Sungouiella; species Sungouiella ezoensis. The sequence goes on from JAJMJY010000040.1 coordinate 46,365, forward strand.
TTTTGTAGGGAGCTCATCTAAAAAGTTAGCTTCCATATTAAGGTTAGTCAAGTTGTTTGCATGTAAAAAATTGACCGGAAATTTCGAGCAACCATTGCGAGCGAAATTGATGCTTGACAAGTTTGTACATGACTGAATGAAGTCCAAAGGAATATAAATGGAGGGATTATCGGCAACATTCAACTTCTCAATTTCATAAGTGTGCTGGTGAAAGATAATAGGAATGGTTTTGAGGTGGAGACTAGAGATGTTCACATCCACGTAGTCCTTAGAAAGCACCGATTCCTCCTCGTGAGTCAAGTTCCTCAAGAACATATTCTCCACAACAAACTTGCAAACAGAAGACATGTCTTCTCTTCCAATGATTCGTAAATTGTCCTTTTCTGCGTATCCACTTAAAGTGAATAAGCCCATTTGGATTTTCAACGGCTTCTCAAATGGTTCCAACACCTTCGTTTTGCTTCCCACATACAAGGTGATCTGGTAGTTGGAAATCGACTCAAAGAAGAACTTTTTGCGAACGATCGTCAACAACTCAGCTGTGGTTGTCTCCAACGGACAGAGGATTGTAGTAAATGTGTTGTCTTCCTTGAACACGCGGATAATATGGTTAGGACCCTTTGCCAACTTTGAGTCAGACACTAGGGAGTTTCTGCTGGAGAGAGTTCCGAACAATACCGGAAGACCGTGCATTCTGAAAGGAAGTGGCTCATTGTCCATTCTCTCTGGCTTCTTCTTTGGCTTCCTCTCGGTTGTTCTCCCCACAACTGGCGTGACAGATCCCTCTCCCACCTCAAGAGAGCTCCGTGAAGAGTTTGCCAGCAGAAAATACCCCACGTCATTGGTATTTTCGTTTTCTTCTCGCTTATCAGTATCTGAGTCCGAGGCAGAAGCTGCCGCGGCTGCAGCAGCCGCAGCCGCTTCAGCTGTAGACGTGGGAGCCTCTCCAGTCACATCCCAAGAGTCGGGAGCTTTCCACGCCAGATGTTTGTGGTGATCGTCCATTGGGGGCATTCCGTCGGGCGAACCGGCGATGTCAGTTGTGCTAGTTCGGGAAGAAACCAGCTGCAAAGACGGTCTGGTGGAAGCTCTGGGCGGATTCTTGAGAATCAGGCCCATTTCTTCAAAGTTCAAGTCGAGGTCAAACATTTTCGATGGGCTTCCAGCTGGACCGGAAATAGACGTTGGCTTCAGCAGAGGATTTGACAGCCTGTCGGAGCCTTTGTCCAGCAAATTGGTCGTTTCCTCCAGAATCGAATGGTTCCGTGAATCGAGCCCCAAATGGAGAGCCGATTGGCCAGGGAGATGATGTTGAGTAATGGAAGGAAGTCTAAATTTGTGTTTGGAAGGCTGGGACGAGGTACTGCGGCGATGCACCTGTGGTGACATCGCCAACGATATGCTCAATGCGTGGCTAGAGTGATTGGCATGATTGGCGTTATTGGCAGTGGATGTCAGTTGGGAATCAGACATTTCAAACAGTTCCATCGAAGCGTTCAGGTCTTTCCGGTTCAGATGGATCAACTTTCCCAAGAGACCGTGACCTTTTTTACGGAACCGAGGCTTGATCGGGTGGGTGAGCGGCGGCACGTTGCCGACAACCCCGGTTTTGTTGCGGTGGAAACCTTTATAATCGTCTTTGAGCACGTTTTCGTCCGATTCGAGCGGCGTGGGGCCCGGAGCGCCCTGTGAGAGCAGCACCATCAGCAGCCGTGGCAGAAAGTCCTCTGTGAGCGAGCGAGACACCAGCGGACGAGGATTTAGCTGTGGTTGCGAGTTTACGCCATTTGGGTGATCGATAGTCAAAGTTTCATTGACATCCAGCAAAGAAGACGACGGCAGGAGCGACGCCGACGCCGACGCCGAATTGGCGCGCGGCACACCTCGGAGCGGAACATTGGGCCCCATCCGGGTGTTTGTGGGCAGCGGTTCCGGGTCGTCGAACATTCTTGACGAAAGATCATGTCTTCCGACCAGACCCAGCGATTGCAGGCGCTGAATGGCCGCTGGAGCCGGCGGGGGCTCAGAATGGCCAGTGAGCGAGGTCCGGGCCCGCACAGAAACATGAATCTCCGACGGATGCTGCAGCAGAACGCTAGAAGTCAGATTCACTTGAGAAAGGGTGTGATTGGTAGAGGAGTCGGAGTGCTGGCCAGCAGAACTCGCGGAACCCAGAAGAATGTTGAGTCTGGACTTTTCGCGTTTGAGGAAACTCATTGGCGGTAGTAGGAGGCCGTGGGGGGTTTTAGGGGGGTTATGGGGGAATTTGGTGGAGTTGTAGGTGGATGATGATTTTTGGTGGAATTCGCACAGTATGTAGGAACGGGCCGATGGGGATTGGGTGGGGGAACTGGTGGGGGAAATGGTGGGGGAACTTGTGAGTGAATTGGGGCGATTGGAGAACTTAGGTAAAGGGTTAAGTAGCTGAATGTGGAGGGGTTGGGGAGTGTGACCCACATTTATTTTTGCGTAGTATGTGAAGTGGTCTGGTGATGGATGTGTGTCCTGCAGGTAGATGGTGTGTGGAGTGGATGGCATGGGGCGGTTTGGTGGTTTGGAGTTATTATTCGGTTTAGGTGAAATGGAAGGAATTGAAGTTTAATTGGGAGATTGGATTTGGGGTTTTTGGCAATTATTCAGTTCTGGCTGTGTTTGAAAGGAGTCCTCTGGTTGTGTGCAGTGTGAAGGTCCTAGGCGCATATTCTAGTAATGTTAGTGTTTTATATTAATATTACTTTACGATGGGCTGGACGATATCTGAATAATTCATTCAGCCAAGCAAGTAGTTGGTAAATAGTATAGAGGAAGGGAGTCATTATGAATTGGATAGAGCGTTTGACTCTGATTGTATCTTTTACAATTAGAACGGAATTGTGTTTGTGAAGACCATGCAGATAACGGATCGAATGTCTGGGGGTCGATTTCCATGTTCTTAAAAGCAATTCTCGACTCTCGAATTTCACCTAATTTTCGCTTTCACTCTATTTTCACTGGTTTGTATTTCCGATTTCAATTGATTTGTAAACGTCACTCGATCCATTTATTTCACCCAATCTCTCATTTCGCCCAATCTCTTTACCCTATCTCGAATCTTACCCAATCTAATTTTACCCAATCTCTACTTTCACCCAATCTTTACCTTCACTCAAGGTTTCCCCTCCACAACTCTATCAGCTCAAGACCAACAATCAGCCCCTTCCCATTGTACTCAAAATACCCCCAGAGCCCCAAAAACACAACTGGTGTCATGTATGAGCCCAACAACTTCAGCCACGAAAAGTCCCAGTAGTTCGTGAGTCCGTTGCATAGAAGTATCGCCACCAAGTTGACCAGTGCAAACCACGCCCACAAATCTAGATTCCAGTTGGAGTTATACTTCAAACGAGACAGCAGAATCTTTTGCACCTTCATTGCTTGGGAAAACCGGATGTACGAAAAACAAAGCAGGCACCACATGAGCATCCCTGCCAGCGCACAGCAGGTAAGTAGAAAATTGAACACCACGGTGATGGACTGAAACTTCAACGCAAGTGCAACGAGTCCAAATGCAGATGTCACCACCACCGCATTCACAGGCACATTATCAGCATTGGTAGTTGCAAGATGACGCACCCAAGAAGTTCCTGCCTCGGACTCGGCAATTGCCTCCACACATCGGGACCCAAAGTAAATGTTGGAATTGGCTGCGGAAACAATGGCCGACAAAATGATGAAGTTGAAGGTCAGACAGAGAACGCCATTATTGTGGAATCCGCAATTGAGCAATGCAAGCAAGAACGGCGACGAAAGCAACTTCTCCGATGAGGGAGCCCGAAGGTTTTCGTCGCCAAACGGTACTAACAAAGTGAGCAACAACACTGCCACCAAATAGAACACCACAATGCGCACAAACACCATTCGTGTCACTTTTGGTATCGTTACGTGTGGCAGAACAACATCGCCGGTAGTGATTGCCACCGACTCTACCAGCTGGAAAATAAACGAGGAGAGAATGAGACAACTAGCAAAATTGACAAGGTAATTTTCCCAGGAAACATCGGCACCAAAAAACGACGACGGCAAATCTTTTCTCCATACGCCAAAGATGTCGCCTTTAGCTGCCATGCAGACAACCACAATTGCAATCCAGGCCACGATGGCGGTAACTTTGATGAGAGCGATCCAAAATTCGATTTTGCCATAAACGTCAACAGGCAACAAGTTACAGGCAGTCAATGTCACCCAAACTAGCAATATTAGAAGCGTTTGGTGATCGTCGACCCATTGATGGTTCCAGTAGCGGCAAATCGACACGATAATCGAAAGTTCCAACCCATAGGTGAGACACCAGCTGATCCAATAGATAAGATTATTGGCCAATCCGATCAGCGGGCCCAAAAAGAGGAACTGGAATTTACAGATCAGGCCGTTTTCGGGAAGAAAAACGGCCAACACGGCGGTGATATGGAGAATGATGACTACTAGAAATGCAATGTAGAACATCAGCACCAATGCAATGAATGGGCCGAACAGAATGATGGAAGCCACCGGGAAGAAAAGACCCGTACCTATTGTTCCACCTATGGCAAGCATAGACGCCGCCAGCGGCGATAGGTGGTGGGTTGGGTTTTGCGGAGAGGATACCGAACCATACCAGCTATAAGAATCCATTGGAGATGGAAAATCGTTGTGTGGGGAGAAAGTATGGGTTTGGAGGGATGTACGGGTTTTCTATTTTTGGGCGTCCGTCCCGCTCATCCTCGATTGAAGTATGCAAAGTTGATTTAGAACAGAAAAAGCAAGAAAAAGGAAGAAACGCAATAAAGAAAAAATGTCAAAAGGAAGAGCCAAAAAAAAGGAGTCAAAAAGAAGAGTCAAAAAAGAAAGGGTAGTTCTAAACTCCGAACCCTGCTGGGTTGAACTCCGAAATAGCAATTCCATGCAAGAGCATCATAATCCGGAAAGAACATCTGGAAGGAAATCAGTCAAGTTATGCGCTAATAGCAGGTCGGAACTGGACGGCCCGTGATTGGAGGATAAGATATAGTCAGCCAATCTCAACGCAAAACCTGGCTCCGTGCAGTCCGTGCAAGATAGTAGACACAGAAAGGGAATGGATAACAGGAGTGGACAAAAAGGTGACATGGACAATCGAAATATCCGACACATCTGTTACTACGAGTCAGACAAAGAAAATAATCGAATTCGGGACAGGAGAGGTTCCCATGCCTGAGAATTGAGGCACCTGCGAAAGTGGGATGGAAGCTCCATAACGAGCGGAGGACATTTAGCTGGCAAGAGGGGTGCGGCGGGCCCGGTTGAGCGGGTGAATGGCTATCTCAGCCAATGAGAGCGGGCCGGGCTAAGATCTCATCCGGATAGTAGGGGTGCGGTTTGGGTATTGCCCTCGTCCGACAGCTCCAAAAGGCTGTACACGTCGCCTTTGCACCGAGGGCAGCGCTGCACATGCGCGCATTTAATTTCTTTTGCTCGGCAGTGCACAGGACTCCGGTCGCACCCCCCTCTTACCCGGATACTGCACCCCGGCATTGTTTCCCACTATCGGACACATATCACTGCGTCTGCCAGAGTATTCCCAACCATATATAACCTCCGCCAATCCCCCGAATCGGCAAGGATTTTCTCCCCTTCTTTTCTTCTCATCACCCATCCTTCAATTACATAATAATGGTTTCCATCACAGAACAAACCGCCATCTTGGCCAAGTACCTCGATTTGGACCAGAGAGGCATGGTTCTCGCCGAATACGTCTGGATTGACTCCGAGGGTCAGACCAGATCCAAGTGTAAGACCTTGAACAAGAAGCCATCTTCTGTTGAGGATTTGCCCGAGTGGAACTTTGACGGTTCTTCCACTGGTCAAGCCCCCGGCCACGACTCGGATGTCTACCTCCGTCCAGTCGCCTTCTACGCAGACCCATTCAGAAAGGGCGACAACATTATCGTTTTGACCGAGTGTTGGAACAACGACGGAACTCCAAACAAGTTCAACCACAGACACGAATGTGCTAAGTTGATGAGCGCCCACTCCGATGAGGAGGTGTGGTTCGGTTTGGAGCAGGAGTACACCTTGTTTGACCAGTACGACCAGGTTTACGCATGGCCAAAGGGCGGTTACCCCGCTCCTCAAGGCCCATACTACTGTGGTGTTGGTACCGGTAAGGTTTACGCCAGAGACGTGATCGAGGCCCACTACAGAGCATGTTTGCACGCCGGAGTCAACATTTCCGGTATCAACGCCGAGGTTATGCCTTCCCAGTGGGAGTTCCAGGTTGGTCCATGCGAGGGCATTGCCATGGGAGACGAGTTGTGGATGGCGCGTTACCTCTTGCTGAGAACCGCCGAGGAGTTCGGTGTTAAGATCTCGTTCCACCCTAAGCCATTGGCCGGAGACTGGAATGGTGCTGGTTGTCACACCAACGTCTCTACGAAGAACATGAGAGTCGAGGGTGGAATGAAGTACATTGAGGATGCTTTGGGCAAGTTGGCCAAGAGACACAAGGAGCACTTGGCTCTTTATGGTGCCGACAACGACATGAGATTGACTGGTCGTCACGAGACTGCTTCCATGGATGCCTTCTCGTCCGGTGTGGCCAACAGAGGTGCCTCTGTGAGAATCCCTAGATCGGTTGCCAAGGAAGGTTTTGGCTACTTTGAGGACAGAAGACCTGCCTCCAACATTGACCCATACTTGGTCACCGGTATCATGGTGGAGACCATCTGTGGTGCTATCCCAGATGCTGACATGTGCAAGGAGTTTGCCAGAGAGACTGAGTAACTGTATACATACTAATACAACCCAACGAGCAACGAGATAGTAGATTGGACGAGAAGAAGATAGAGAATTGTGCATTAGCGAAGTCGTAATTAATTGAATTTAATTGATCGGATTGTCTGATTGTTCGTACATTGAAATTTGCTCGTAATTATTGAATATGCTCGTAATAATCGTCATTTCTCCAGATCTAGTCGAATCTTGATTTGGATTCGACTTCGCGGAAATCGCGTGGGGCTATGCGAAATCGTCCAAGTCACATTTGCTGCTGCGTGAGAGATTTTCTGATAAGCTCCCTATTGGTTATCGTGTCCCAATCGGGAAAGTCCCCCTATAAACATAACCAATTGTCAAGTTCAAACCTGTCATAACAGAATGGATCCTTGACTTGCAGATGATAGAGGTTTTCACGGAGTAAGCCGAGAATTTGGTGGAGACGGGAAATGGAGATATGACCATGGAGAATTGGTGAGAAGTCTGAGTGAGAACCACAAATCTATTGGTAGGAGATTAGTTGGGAGATTACGGCTTTAAGATGATTGTAGTTTGTTTTTGATTTCTCTTCGGTGGTTTATTATTTTTGGAGATGAATTGTTTCTGGATGTGGGTCCAAATTGACAGATGCAATTGAGTGGATTAGGGAAGAATTTTTTAACGAATCATACCTAAATAGCTGTTTGACATGATGAGGAAATTGCAGCCAGTGATGTGAATTTCGAGGTTCTTGACCTTACGAAGGGTGATACCGTGACATGAATAGATTCGTTAGCGATGTGAAGTTGGTATGGTAATTTCGATCCAAACATTACAGAAGGGGCAATTTGTTTCTTATTCTTTCAGCCCAGTATCTTTTTCCTATATCGCCGTCTCTTGTTTTCAATTTCAATTCGATAGCCACCATCATTCCGTTGCTTAACCTTCAAACCATTGATATCTTTTACGAATCAAGATTGGATCATTAAAGAGGAAGAATTCGACACCTTCTATTAATTCCTAGGTTCTAGAACCAAGAAAGTTTGAATCCCTGATGTTAAGTTCCTTTTTTACGATTTTTTCGATTTTTTTCCGCCGTTTGACGACTTCAAGGGCTATTAAAATACAAAGGAATATCTATTTTTGAAACTCTTCCATTCGAGGATTTTGCTAGTCCCCCATACAATGCTCTATTTTTTAACCCATATTATCCCTTTATAAACTACAAACAGAACTCTGAACCGTAAAACTCATCTTCTGAGTTTCAAACTTTTGCACTATATTCCTCATAGGACTCCTCATCCATCAACATGCCGGCCTAGTATAGTGGTTAGTACAGTTCGTTGTGGCCGAACAAACCCAGGTTCGATTCCTGGGACCGGCAATTTTTTTTCTACTTCTTTCTTCTAGTCCATCTTTAATCTCCACCATGGTCGCCGAACCTGTCCTGGCAACTGTGGACACGTTACGGTCCGCATACCTGAAAGTATCTGAATTTTTACTGACATCGCTGGAAAAACTTCCTGACCACAATTCAATGAAATCTGGGGTGCTTAACTATTTCTCCTCCGCCCCCCAGAAACCGCCGGGCCCACTAAAATCGCTCAGCAATCCGCTAAAAGAAAAGTGCAACGACCACAAGCTCGAGATTTTCTCGGTCTTAACTATCGGCCTTGGAATTGCTGGCTACTATTACTACAAGAAAAGACAACTTGCTCCGTATAGAAATAAGCATAACAAACGCAGAGTGCCCAAGTTGCCCAATGGAGCCAGACGCGACGTTGTTTTGGTGGTAGGATCGCCAACGGAGCCATTGACTCGATTGTTGGCCATTGATTTTGAAAAGAGAGGGTTCATCGTCTACTTGACAATCTTGGATGAGAAAGACTTCAAGTATATTCAGTCGAACGGAATTACCGACGACATCAACTACTTGAACTTGAACGAAAACGACACCTACGATGCTTCCTTCCGGAAATTCGCCCAGTTGTTGAAAGTAAAGGTGGTGCCTTTCCAAGGTGCCGAATCCCATATGCTTCGACTCTCGGCAGTGGTTTTCACCCCCAATTTGTATTTCCCACTTGGCCCAATCGAGAATATTCCCATGTCTTCATGGACGAAGTTACAGGACAAGTTGGCTGTCTACTTCCGAATAATAGGGTCTGGGCTTTTGGATATCGTGCGAGAACAACGTAGCAAAATGATCACCATCGTCCCCACTATTGTGAGTTCTCTCCAGATGCCCTACCATGCGCCGGAGACCATTCTACAGAATAGTTTGAAGAGTCTTTTTGCCATTCTCGCCAAGGAATTGTCTCCCCAGGGCATTTCTGTAACCCAGATCAGATTGGGCAATTTGAATCTCTCAAACACAAGAAGTCTTCCTGCAAGCAGAGCCACCAGACTGTCCAACATTGTTGAGGCTGAAGTGAGAAGCTGGAGTGAAGAGATGAGGAGTGTCTACGGTGACCAATTCCTGAAATCGCAGGCAAAATCGAGTCCGATTGGAAGTTCTCTCAAGACGAAGGGGCTTCGTGATTTGCACCACTTGCTATTTGATTTGATCTTCACCACTTCTCGCAATCCACTGGTGACATACTATGGTGCTGGGGCCAAGGCGTACGACCGGATCACCAGCTTTGTACCTGTATCGTTGTTGGAAATGATCTCGTGAGGTTTGATGTAAATAAGGCATTATAGGGATGAATGAAGGGTAATTGGCTTTCTTACTATCTGTTTTCAAGGAATGTAATTCCACAGACATTGACTGTGCATTCTCTTGATCTGGTAATAGAGTTGGAGCTTGCATGGATGTGCACAGAGAAAATGCACAGAGAAGATTGCATGGATTCAGAAGTTCTGCTCAGTCGTTTCGATTCAATCGATAGTATTAATCTTCTTTTTCTGGGTAACCGAACGTTCCTCTTGCAATATTAAGTTTCCCAACAGTAGAGATGTAATTGAAAATTTTCCAGTTACCATAACCGGAGATTAAGATTCAAACATTGGCTAATAATTTGGAAGCTCAGAAAGTGCTTCTTGATGCCTACGAGTTTTTTAAACGGTGACCCAAAAGGCTGTACCCCGAAAGCATAAACATCCATACACCAGATTATGAAAAACCCATACACCAATGAGAGATAAACCCGTACATCAATAGTTAATACGTGAATGTTCTTCAGTTAGCTATGTTGACCGTTGACAGATAGGATAATATTATGTCATTAACTTTGAAAGATAATAACCTATCGGAGTCCCAAAATACCGGTTTTCAAACAGTTGAGTATTTTATTAAATGTACAACCAGGTCCAGACTAGCGTCATCATACTGGAAGTGGATTACATCCAAGTGATTACATACAGGTATTTACCCTTGTCAATCTCGAGTATTCCAATGATAACCAATAATAGGAGGTGATGTTGTTATTTTGTGCTTCCTTCAATACTTATTCAAGAAATTACCACCTAATGAACGGACAACTCCTACGGAAAATACAGATATTCATCCCCTCGTCTCAACATCCTATGGCCAGAAAATGAAACGATCATCCACAACCACAATATTCTAACACAACTTTATAAATCCAACACATTGACTCAAACGCTTCGCACTCCAGACGCATCTTACATCTAAAGACATACCTCAATGATCCGCCCATTATGATCCAAAGAGAACCCATCTGAGATGTCACGTGCACCATTTTTTACCAACTTCTCAAATAGCTTCAATTTGAAAGTCGAACCACCCCTAGCAATATGTCCAAACTTCCTCTCAGCGTCCGTATCACCGACGTTATCCACAGAGCTGCTGTTTTGGGTCTAGTGGGAATCGCCGTTGTCGGTACTGGAAGCATTTTTTTCAACATCTATGCAAACTCGGACTTTGCCAAGATGAATAAGAACAAGTTGAAGTTCCACAGAGAAGAGTACGAGCAGGCGCGTGCTGCTCAGGCCGCTGCTGCTGAAGAAACTAAATAATCTGAAGAAATCAAAAATCTGCTGGTTGGGTTCTCGAATGATGTGGACCGTGTACATAGTAATCAAGAATGGAAGAATCGACATGTAGAGCCCACTGGTGACAGGACAGAGAACCGTGTGAAGGCAAGTTGCTTAATAATGTGATAAAGATCTGATTTTGGGTTTGAGAGTAGCCATAGTATCAAACCCACCTTCACATTTTCTTCACCTCTTCTTCACATCTACTTCACATCTTCTTCTTCTTATTTTCCTTACCCTCACCTTTTCTCTTCCTCTTCTTGATCTTCTTCTTCGAGTGGCTCATGTTCTGCAGCCGGAGATACTCCATGTTTCTGTCGTTAAATTTCTCGTTCTCCTTCAGGGGGTTCAACATCACAACATCATAGTTAAAGGCAAACTCCTGCCCACACACTGGACACAGACTCTTTGAAGTTTGGTCAATTCCCTCTCCGATCTTCAAGTGGTTTCGGACCTCGGCAAGTACCTTATATCCGAGAACACACCCACATGGCCGAAGATATGCCAAGTTCAAATGACTGGAAGTAGAGGCACCAGTGACTGGACACACGATAGTTCCATCGTCATTCCATTTGATTTGGAGGTCAATTACATCGCCGAGACCTATGACATGCGGTAACTTTCTATCGTTTTCTGTATTCTTCTCAAGCAACAACTCAATAATCTTCTCCTTCAAATAGAGCTTACCTTTGAAGTCAGAAACCACTTTCTGCGGTACTCCGTCGTGGAAGAGGGGAAGCGACGACAAGGCACAGGTATTGAAAGTCTCTTTTTCGTTATCAAATAACACGGCGGGATCTGCATGCACTGTGGAGTATACTGCTCGCAAGTCCTGGCCCTTGGGTATAGTTCCTCCATCGTTACCCATAGTGGTAAGATTTAATGAGCACAGGAAAAGAAAATCAAAGCAACGGCTGTCGAATCCAGTAGCAAACTACCTATTAGATACACTAGGAAACTACCTTTTCAATATATCCAACTAGTCACAGCCCCAATGGAGGATTATTTGGTTCCAGCTTCTTTGAACTCGGTAGTGTACATATAATTTCTTTGATCAAGATCAGAAAATCAACCACCAAGCCATGAGTCAACGTCGAGTCGAGATCTCGCATCTCCAGCCGCAGCAGCTCATGGAGCTCCGCAAAACCACCGAGCTGGAAATCCAACATTTCACCCAGTCTCTCCAGGCACTTCAAACCGCACAGTCAAAGCTCCAAGATTGCATGAAAACCATAGACAATATTGAGCTGGCCAAGAGCGAGAACCTCTTAGTTCCCTTGACTAGCTCGTTGTATTTGCCCGGCAGAGTTGCCGAGAAGGACAAATTCTTGGTGGATATCGGCACCGGATACTTTGTGGAAAAGAACGCAAGTGATGCCAAGCAGGTTTACCAGAAGAAGCTCACGAAGTTGGGAGAAGACTCCAAGAAATTGCGGGATATCCTCGTGTCGAAAAATGAATCGATTAATAACATCAACATGGTGTTGAGAAGGAAGGTGATGGAGGCAGAGGCTGGTCAGCAGTAGTCAATGTATAGAATATAATTGCTCGGAGTTTTACAATTTGTAGTAACCAGTAATCCCATCATTTTCCCTATGTACGTTGATAATCCTTATTGAAAACAAAAGGCTCGGAAAACACCGTCTTAAGGTTCTTCACCTTTCGGTCTCCCAACCCCGGAATATCTCCAAGCCTCTCGTCCAGTGCTTGAAGCACCACGTTCTTGAACGACTTGCAATTGGCCAACAAATTCGCTACATCTGTTTTGTTGACAGCTCGAACAGTTGTGAGCGTGGAAACGATATTCAGATTATAATCGCCTTTCTTAATCCCTTGGATAGATGAAGCGATCTGGGAGGTGGCCAACTCATTCTGCTTGAAATATGCAATATAATTGCCTGCCTCTTCAAACGACCATGCCACCACCATCGATATGTCTTGCTTTACGCAGATTCCGATAAGATGACGTATGGTTTCCTGTGGAGAATCGATATCCACCACTACCAAAAGCACTCGGAGTGCCTGGTCAGTAACCAGAGTGTCAGTGGCTGTACCTCCTTTGAGCTTCTCAATTCGTCTCCATATATATTCAGGTCGAAGCTTGTGGTATTTGAGCGAGAGAAAGAGCACTTGCAACGTTGCGTTTATATAGTAATCCGAAAGAATCTGTCCGTTGTATGTCCACGGAGTTTTCTTCATCAGAGGACTTTCTAAAAGAGGATTACCTTTTTGTGAATTCGCCACTTGCACAGACGTGTATGTCTGGACTCCCTGTCTTCTGCGATTTCCGCTTCTATTGTGAGATCGGCTCTCTGATACTGGTTGGGGTCTATTTCCTTGGCTGGATCCTACACTTCCAGTGTGAGAGTTGAGGGTCGTTCGGTTCTCCAAAATAGATGTGTTGGTAATTACTTCAGATGGGGCAGTAGAATTCACATTACCATTCTGTGATTTAGTAGTATTGCTGGTAGATTCCAGTCGATCTTCTCGATCATTTTCATTTTGCCGTTTGGCCGGCACCACGGGCTCGTACGAGTCCCGCATCTTCTGAACTCCAGCCAATATACTGGCAAACGATGACGAGTCAATTTGTTTCCCATCAGACATGATCTCTGGAAACTTGTGGGATTCAAGATTGATCGACTAGTCTGTTGGTGTGTACACTACCGTAGTATGATCTTCAACTCTCATTTATCAATCTACATACTCAAAAGTCATGGTACGTATCATCTGCTAAACCCCTTCCCTGGTCTTACTAACTCCAGTCTGCGTTGTTCAACTTCCTGTCGTTGCTTCTAGTCATCCTTTTATCCATTTGCACGTGCACATTTGTCCATGCTTCGTGGCCAGCATTGCTAGACAAGAATAAGACGGGAGCGTTGGGAGTTTTCTGGAAATTTGCCAGAATTGGTGAGCGATTGAGTCCCTACGTTGCAATTGGCTGCTTCATTATGGCCTTCAAAGTTCTCAGTGGTTGATCAAATGTATAATAGTAATAGGACAAGGTATGTGAATGTCATGTAATGAGTATTTACCGGTGTTTATGTTATTATCTATTTGGCTTGGTTCATCGGGCCCATGAGTGAAATGAACAATATTCTTGTGTGGTTACTGAATTTCCTGGTAGTTCTCTCAAACTTCAACATCTCAGTTTTTACCTGAACTCGTACATTTCGTTGAGCGAATTGCAAAGAACAGGAGCTCTCACATTTCCCACAAGTCTTTCAAGGGTTACGGCATCCCATTTCGAGTAGATGGTCTTGACAAACGACAAGTCAATGTCTGCCTTCGAATTGAAAACAGACTTTCCAACAAACCGAAGAAGCTCTTTGTAGAACAATGGATTGGAAGGCGGCTCGTAGATCAACACATTCTTCACTCCAGCAATCTCAAATCTACGGAAATGGTGCATTCTCTCCGTGTACAACAACATCTTTATCTTTCCAGTCTGAAAGCCATGACGAGCACGTGCCACCTTGGACTGGGAAGAGTATTCGTCAATTGTTGCAAAGTAGAATTTGGTGTTGTTCTTCATGTATGTCTTGACTCGAACATAGTCAAAGTACGATGGAATGTAGATAAGAAGGCCATCTTCATACGATGTCTGCTTAGTAATGGATGGTAGCACCGAGTTGATGAAGAACTTGAATCTGGCCTCGTACGAAGATTGAGGATCCGGAGATTCGAACCGTTGGAAAATCTGCTTGATCTTCAACCCGATGGAGTTCATAATGCATGTCTGGGAAGTGATCTCTGGTCTGTACCTCACTTTTCCCGCAATATTCTGCGACTTAGAGATGGTGCTATTCGCACTTGGTGTGAGAAACTCACTAAACACCAACGTCTGTCTGAGGAAGCGGGCGTGGTCGTTGATGGCCCACATTCTGATTCTGGAGAAATCAGCGCCATGGAAGTCCTTGGGAATCTTGTTGACGTACTTGAGCACAGTTCCTACGTGGTCCCAGTTTTGCATTTCGATCTGATTGGCTTGGTCGATCACCAACACTTCAATGGACGACAAGAAGTCGTACTGTCTTTTTGATTGTTTTGGATCCTCGAGAATCATCGACAAACCGATTGGCGACGCAATCAAGATATCGGAGCTGTAGAATGACGAATACAACTTGACAGACTTTCTGGTGAATTTGAGACCAATACTGAAAAAATCATTGGAGTTTCCTTTAAAAATGTGTCTGAAATCGTCGGGCTTGCTCTCTGGAGGCTGTCCCTCCTCATAAAATTGTGCCTTGAACTTCTTCCTGTTTTCTTGTTGATCAGATCCTGATAACTTGATCAACTGCTCCACCACTTCATATGCACTGTTTCTAGTTGGCAACAAAATCAACACCTTGGGTCTGGTGAAGCCCTGATCTCTGAATTCTGGTTCCTGAGTTCCTGGTTTCAATATTCCTTTTTTGAGTTCGCTTTGGTAGTTGTGGAGCTTGTCGTTGTTTTTCAATACTCTGTCTCTGGTCTTGAAGATGTGATTGAGAACATGAGTAATGTAAAGTTTTCTGTATGTCGAGTTCTTGTAGGTCTGCGTAGGATAGTTTATGTCCCTATACGAGAGTAGGTTGTGTAGCAAGCTCTGATCCAAAGGCGACAATTTCGAACTGTAATTGCTCAAGTATGCATCATATATCCTCTTTTTGATGGAGGTGTAATCTTCAAATTGGTTGGAGGTTGAAACTACCGCAGTGTTAATTTGTTCGCCCGGCGATATTTGGAGAGTGCTGGTATAAGGCAGCTTGTCGACCTTCTCCTTGGCGGCAAACTGCCATTTCTGCATTTCACCAATAGCTTTGACCTTAGCTTCAATAAAGTCATCAGTCACGAGATTGAAATGCAGCTCGAAGGGATCTTTGCTGAGGATGTTTTCGTTTTCATCAACCTCCTCGATCTCTTCTGTCTCACTCTCCTCGCTGTCGATTTCATCATCATTCTCCTCCACATTGAGTCCAGCAATATCATCATCGTCCTCTGCTTTTAAATTAGAAGATTTCTTGGATGGTTTTGTCTGCTTATGGTCAGCATTTAGAAGAGTCAAGAGTGCATCGTAGGCCTTGCCATCCTTGAAGTTTTCTAAAGTTTTGGTCTCCTCTACTTCCTCCGATTCTTCCTCCGAAGGTTCTTGATCTTGAGGCTCCTCTTTCGGGATATCTCTGCGAGCAGTACGTGTGACAGTACGCAATTGTTGCCTGCCCAGGTTTGGACGGTGCTTTTTGGTTCCCGAATAGGAAGTGGATCCGTGGTTGGATCGTTTGTGTGGAGGCATAATGGGTGACTTGCGATGAGATGAGGTGAAGAAGTAGGTGGATGGGACTGCAGAGAGGAATTCAGCCCAATTCTAAAGAGATGGCCAGGGACGAAATGGTGGGTGGAGCAGCTTCATAGAAAATAGTGCGGTATGATTGAAGGGAAGAGAAGAGCGGATTTTGTCGTTTTTGTTGTTTTTCCATGATAACTCGATTTTTGTGGGCCGAATGTTTGTTCTCAATATTCGCAGTAAGTGGTCGATTTCATCTAACTAGTGTAAACCAGAGGGGACATCCCAAGTAAAGCTAATTAATTTGTAAGTCTCGGTGGCCAAGAAGAGATTTTAAATTATTACCCACTAAATATTCCCAAACAGCGATAACAGGGTCAAGCAACAAAATACAACCATTCTCTCCACAGAATCACCAGATGAAAATACATGAACACGATAATCATTAAAGTCAACGGTAGATTGGCTGTACCGAGCGCCCATCTCTAAAGCCCCCATGGTCCAAATTCAAACCAAACCTAACCATCGCAATGCTTCCTTAACTACGTCATTTCTCGCATCAAGTCACTCATCCTGTTTCAGCCGTTAAGGTAGTTCGCAACCACCTAAAGAGGCAAATCCACGAGAACGACAAAAGAACGGCAAAAAAACAATGCAATAACGAAAGAGAACCCATAGCATCCATACTCATCTCCTACTCCATTTTTCTACTTTTTTGCCAATTTTCCCGGGAGTTCATTTTCTCCTTCTTTCCGTCTTATCTCAAGTGTTCATTCCCCATTCCTCCATGCACAACTCTGGTCGACTCTGTGTAGTTCTCCTTAAATTTTTCCTGTTACACCGCTAACTATAACGGGTCCAACCTCCGCCTTCTCAACCTCCACCTCCAGCTCTTCGCTCCCCCCTCCAAACTTATTCATCGCATGCATTCCTCCTCCACTATGAGGAGAATCAAAAACATCATCAAGTCAATTCTACTGGTGTACTATATCACCCTAGTAGTATTAACCATTCCACTAGCATTTGATGTGGGCGGTGTTCCCTGTGGACTAATATATTCATTTGCGCTTCTATCCATCTACTTCATCTTGACGACCCTTCGACTTCTTGCGAGACAATATCCGGTTCTCCGTGTGGTGACGCTCATCTACTACTCGCAACACTTGTTCATCCCCAGTCTTTTGATGTTTTTCCTTTCCTACTGTTCACAAAAAGATATCGGGATGCCGGTGGTTATTTTGATTTGGCGTTTTGTGCTTATTCATTCCACTTCTTTCTTCACAATTGCCGAGGGTTTCTGCTCTCTCCTCTTGATCCAAGCTGCCTCACAGACTCTCGACTGGCTCACAACCTATAAGTCCGACAGCTGGTTGTTTGTGTCGCTAATTGGTAGCGGATGTACTTTTTCAGGGGCGCTTTATTTCTTGTATCGTGTTTATGTCAATCCGTTCTCCATTGAATTGGGAAATGCATCGTTGATTGGCTCGTTTCTAACCGTGGTCATTGGCCTCGGATTATATGGAATTGTATCCGGAAAAGGCTCCATGATTGAGTCTTCGCTTTTGTTTGCCTATATCGTCCGTTGTATTTACGAAACATTTCCCTTGCTCTCGGAGGATGCCACTCAGGCAATTGCACATTTGTTCACGCAAACGACTAACAACTTGAAGAACGAAGTGCTCAAGCTTCCGTATCCCGTCAACGAGACGTTTCTGACGTTGATTCCCTACTTGGCATCGAACTTGCCCCATTCGTTCAAAACTGTTTGGGACTTTTTTATCTCGGCCCTGCAGAAGTTGACCATGCCATTATTGGTAAACTTGGCCTACAGAACTGGGGTGTTTTTTGCTGCAACGAAAATCATCCCAAACTTGTACCACGCGCTCCCATATCTGCCGCCTCGTACTCCGCAACTCCGATCGAGGCAGGTGTCGTCTTCATCGGTTTCTTCTTTGCACATTGAGTCTGAACACACCAGGTCAGACAATAAGCGGGCAAGCGCTCGTCTCCGCAGAACGAAACGCACCCCGCCATCCACACCGATCAAGTTGATCTACGCATACTCTCCATGTATTGTCATTGCCGTGTACACTCACTTAATGCTACAGTACAAAGGAGAACTCGGAAACGAGTTGAAGCTCTGGGGCTGGTGGGACGGAGCACCAGAGGACTCGATTATAGTGGTGCATGCGTGGCAATTCTGGAATTGGATCAACATGGGGACCACGTTACTTCTTTACATGGCTGAGTTATCTGGAGATTCCAGTTCGGCGATGACTAGTCACTGGCATGTCGACTAGGTTTCTTAACGAGTAATAAAAATCATTGGGAGGGCTCTGCCTGATGGAACTAGCATCCAATGCATTCACCCGTCTGTACTATACTTTCAATTCATCTACGTCATCAAATAATAAACGCTCGTCATTTAAATGAGGTTATCTAAGGGTCAGAATAGTCAGAACATGTTGCAACTCTCGTCCACGATTAGCAACCAGCCATCTTTCCAGACTGTGAGGCCATCTCAGAGCTTGACTCTATGTTTGCTTTGTTGTTTCATCATATTATTCTGCCACACCACAGACAACAACGTCTAAATGGCCAACAGGCTATTACGAAAGTCTGGTGTATGTGACTACACGAACATCTCATTCCCGGAATAGATGTCAGACTTGAAAAATAAGGGGCATTCATAAACAAGAGTGAGCTCCATTGGGTTGGCCATGGGTTACATGGCCACTTGCTATGACTATGGTTTAGGATACAAAATCCCATTGCCGAATGACAAATCCTCAGATCTCCATGGAGATCTGAGGGAAGCACCTTCTCTCCAATATGAAATCGACCTAGAATCTTGCACTGTCCTTCACGTCAAGCTCGCACATCTCAATTATCTTTCAACGAGAACTCGAGAACCGAGAATCAACCACATGTCACCACAAAGCCGAAGCTCTCAAGATCCAAAAGGGATTGATGCATGGGAATTATAGCTCCCCGAATCACGATACTCACCAAGCGAAACTAAGGATGCTAACTAGACAGATAATACAAAACACCTAGGCTATGAAAACATACGGAGAAGAGGGCAAAACGACCTTAAGAATCGCTGCGTTTCCGCTATAACGGCCGGAGACTTTCCCCAAAGCTTTATCCGAGATCGGCGATGGCACGATGGCCATTTTTGTAGGCTCTGAAAGCAAATCTTTGTCTATGAATGCGAAGAAAAAAAAAAGACGATGCAATGAGCTCTTTTATAGTGAGAGGCGTGCGCAGCACAAAAGATGAAGATCGATACTCTAGGGCATTTAGCAGCCATCTTACCGTAGTACTTCTTCGTTTCATCCATTTTACATAGTTGTCATTCGTTCACATACATTTTACATATATGTAATTCGTTTACACATATTCTGAATCTTTCTCCCTGTTAAACATCTAACTTCTTCGTCTACTTACACATAATATACATCTATAATAGGTACAGCAACCACTTACCATCAATATACGATTGCTCCACCAACCCAGGATTAGCGTAGACAAGATCAGGCAACCAATCCTTGTTGTATTGACGGAAAATGTTCTTGAAGGCTCCATCCGTGTCGGGTTCAAGCAAATCATTGACAATCTTGCCCAAGATATCTCTGGCCAAAAGATTAATTGGCGAATACCACGGAGCATTGACGTCTTCTGGCCCAGTCAAACCTTCGGATGCAGTCAAAATGGACGAGTTGTAGGAGGCCAAGGCGTTGTCAAATGCGACTTCATCGATTTCGCCTACAGACCGAGCAGTTGACAGCTCTTCCATGCTAGCAGGAATGCGTCTCAATGCCTCGAAGTTTCCAAGCTCGATGCTGACAGGGAACTGACGGGGCTGAATTCCCTTGATAATAAACTTTTTGCGAGCAGGTTGCAAAGGATCAGACGAAGGCATGTTGACGACCATTGCCTCGGAATTGGGGAATGCAGAGCTAACATTCTTGATGAAGTCAACCGCAGGCAACAAGTTCGGCCATGCAGGGTTCAAACGATCTTTCCAGATGGCTTCAAACTGGTTCTCGTAGGCTTTCCAAAGCGAGATTTGCGTCACTTCACCCGCGGCCAGCTCCTTGGCCTCCTCACCTGGTTTAGCAAAAACAGTGTAGGGCTCGTAACAACACCGGAGCCACGTGGTAGCTCTCAACGGCTCAGGAAAGGCAATTATGATGTCGTACAGCTTCTCAGGCAACTTTGCGGTGGTGGTTGGTACTCCACTAGACGGCGAACGTCTCGCAAGACGAACAGGAATAGTTTGCTGCATTTTGGAAGCGTCCACCAAGGGCAAACGAGCAACAATCAGCTCAGGAAGCTGCTTCATCAAGATATGCAAGTTTCTTCTTGAAGATGCTGAGTTCACAAGCTTACGCAACCGGTGAAGTTGCGAGGCCTCCACTGAAGAGGCATATTGAGGGTGTAAGGATTCAGAAAATATGTACTGCTTGAGAAGCAGCAACACGTGGAAGGTTATTTCGTCATCATTGATGAACAAGTTGCGAACAATGATCAGAAGATGTTCGGGCTGGATGGCATCGATACAGTTATTGGCTTCTGGAGCAGTATCATCATTCTGTTTTGGAGAGAGAGCATTTGCCCCGCCCAAAAACATCAAGTGGTACACACACTTGAGAGTGAGAATGAGTACGTACTTGTCGGAGGTGTTGGACAACAAGATGAGAAGCTGGTGGAACAACGGATCGTTTTTAGCATTGTTGACGTAGAAACAGGTGAGAGGATCCAAAATATCCAACAAATGGTTCAAGGACTCGCGGAACAACTCGTTGAACTTGGAGAAATTGAACAGCTTGGCAGTCTGCACCGTGTAGAACCAGCCCGTCAAAAATTTGAGCGCCTCCACTGCGTATTTCCGGAAGCTCGGAATCTGAGAAAGCCATTGCTGGTTTGGGAGATCTTGAACGGCATTTCGGAGCGATAAAAGCGACTCCACACTCAACAGCATCATCTTCAGCGTAACGTCTTCACCTCTTCCCTCTGCGATCAAGCGGTATGGCTTGACAAAGTACTTGATTAACTCGTTTCCCATCAATGGATAAACCGAGAAGTTGAGTAGTTTGGGCTCGTTGCATGAGTAGTACGAGAGCGTTCCTAGCGCATACTCGATCTCGGACTCGATTCCTGAATTCAACGACATGATTATTCTGTCCAATGGACCCACGCCCATGTGCCCTGCACCGTGTAATTCCAGATTGTTTGCCGAAGTTAAGTATCCGTTGCCATTAGCGAGGAGGGAGTCTTCTGCGATGCCAAAACGCGCCACTCCTTGAATAGGAACAAGAGCTGGAGCCATTTTGGGGATTTGGGAGATTTTTGGGGTGTGTGTGGGGGGTTTTTGGAGAAGGTAGATTTATCGGATTTGGAGAGGTTGTTTTTTGATGTGGTGGTGAGCACACGAAGAAGTCACGTGCCAAAGTTAGTGTTGGAGCTGAAGAGAGGGAGGTGGGAATTTGGAAGTGTGGGATGGAGATTTGTTCACTTCGTTGAGATTTTGTTGTCTTTTTATTTTGCTTTTTTTGAATTTTGTTCTTTTAAGTTGTTTTGGTTTTTCTTCTTCTTCGTGGAGCTGTTGGTGCGTGGTTAGCAGAATTCCACCTAGCAAGCATATCACTGCCAGCATTCACACAAAATTATCACAGCTCCAATTTCCAAGTTCATCTGGTACATCTACATCAATAATATTACGCCATTCATGTCCATTATCCATTTTCCTATTTTGGACTTATCTTTATGCGTGTCTTGCCATTGCTCACGGAGATAACCACTAGTGTCAGAAATGAAATTCCTCATGAAAACAGCCCAAGCCCAATTAACTCAAAATCAAAACGTTCACAATCGTCACATCCCACCTTCCAATTGTGAATCTTCTCAATATAAATCTTCACAATTCCAACACCTCTAACTATTTCCGAATCTCCGACCCCATTATCTATATCTCTTCCTTGCACATGGCCCTTCCGCTGTGCGGCACCTTATCGGCACTATAAATTGGGTCACTATTCCTATCTTGCTCACTATCGCAAAATGAAACTAACTCAATTGTATGCGTTGGCCGCCATTTTTGCTCACACAAATGCCCTCGATGTGTTTTCACTCCTGTCCTTGCTGGAATTCCTCTTTGGGTCCGTGCAAAACAGAGTAGAATTGCCAATACCCGTATCACTGTCCGAAGCTAACACCTTCTTACAAGATATCAGAAAGACTGGTTCTCCCGAAATTGTCTCGGCATGGGACGATATCATTGAAGACGTGGGGATTTGCAATGCTGTGAAAATGGCTAGAAGCTATGCTGAAAGGGTCCATGTTTCTGACAAGCACATGAACAATGACTTCAAGCTGTTCTCCACAAAACCTGATGGGTTCGAGAAAGTCACCTCCGAGAAGTTTTCTCAGTACTCATTGAGAGTGAAGGAAACTAATCCGGAATTGCTAGGATTGGATACTGTCAAGCAATACACGGGATACTTGGATGTGGAGGAGTTGGGCAAGCACTTCTTCTACTGGTTCTTTGAGTCCAGAAACGACCCTGCCAACGACCCGGTGATTTTGTGGTTGAATGGAGGACCCGGATGTTCTTCCTCCACCGGATTATTTTTCGAATTGGGTCCTTCTTCCATCAATGCCACTTTGCAGCCAGTGTTCAACCCATACTCTTGGAACTCCAATGCTTCGGTGATTTTCTTGGACCAGCCAGTGGGGGTGGGCTACTCGTATACCGATAAGGAGCAAATCTCATCCACCGCGGCTGCTGCTAAGGATGTGTTCATTTTCTTGGAGCTTTTCTTCCAGAAGTTTCCCCAGTTCTCGATCAATAAGTTCCATATTGCAGGAGAGTCGTATGCTGGCCACTACATTCCTGCTTTTGCTTCTGAAATCATCAATAATGCCGACCGGTCGTTTGAATTGACCTCTGTGTTGATTGGAAATGGAATTACTGACCCATTGATCCAATACAAGTACTATCGTCCCATGGCATGTGGAGAGGGCGGATACAAGCCCGTTTTGACCGAGGATCAATGTGAACAGATGGACAGAGACTATCCTAAGTGTGCAGCTCTCACCAAGCTCTGCTATGCTGCTCAAACTGCATTCACATGTGTTCCTGCCACCTATTATTGCGAGACGAAGCTTTACGGTCCATATGGAGAAACTGGGTTGAATCCATATGACATCAGAAAGGGTTGCGCTGACGAGGGAGGAAACTGCTACACGGAAATGGACTACATGGACGACTACTTGAACCTTGACTACGTCAAGGCTGCTGTTGGAGCCTCCAATATTGACATTTTCACCTCATGTGATGACACGGTGTTCAGAAACTTTATTCTTTCGGGAGATGAAATGAAGCCTTTCCAGCAGTATGTGGCAGAATTGTTGGACAAGGGCATCCCTGTGTTGTTGTACGAAGGTGACAAGGACTTTATCTGCAACTGGCTTGGAAACTATGCCTGGGCCAACGCCTTGGAGTACTCGAAACACGAATTCTTTGAGGTGCAGCCTTTGCGTCCATGGTACACAAAGGAAGGAAAATTGGCAGGAGAAGTCAAGAACTATGGACAATTCACGTTTGCTCGTGTTTATGGAGCTGGTCACATGGTTCCATACGATCAGCCAGAAAATTCTTTGGACATGGTTAACAGATGGATTCTGGGTGACTATGTGTTTAAGAAGTAAGACGACGATAATATTTGTTGGAGCGTAGTTGCTTAAGGTAAGGAAGTAAGTTTGTATTCAATAATCCAAGTACTCCTTTTGAGACCTCTGTTGACAATTATTTCACTACAGTACTATTGACGGTACATGATAATGTTTAATTTCAATTCTTTGATATATCGTATACTTTTCAGATCTTACTCACGGTGATGATTAATTCACTGGAGATTGTCCGGCACTGACCTAGGCCCGGAAATTATCGCCGCTGTATCCCCAAGACAGTCGTGGCAAGGGTATGCTAAATAACTAACAAACATTAATAACTAACAAGCACCTCCAGTGTCTCAGGTATCTCAACCTTCACCAATCCTCCAAATTTACGAAATCATCCTGTTCTCTTTTGCTACTCTGAGTCTCATATCTTCTGAAGGCAAGTATTTCTATCACCATGCATGTCCCCACAAAACATGTCATACTCACGCCATGTTCACGTACGAACCTCAGATTAAACAAGAGCTAATAATAGAAGAGGGAAAATGTTTATAGCTGTAAGAATTTTACGTTATTGGCTCCCCGTTTGGAGTCAATCTAGGCTTCATTACTAAGAGATAAGTGTAGGCGATGAAAATGGCGGACGATTCGAAAAATACACAAACTCAGTTGCTCAACTCCATCATGCATCCATTGATGGCCCAAGATGTCACATGGGGCCAACCGACTCCACAGCCGTCGATTCTACCTCTCTGGCATCTAGGGCACCAGCCCTAAACTCTAGTATCCCACGTGAGATTCAAGGTCTCATCGCATTTCTATGCGCACACCCGAAAATCTTTTCTTCTCCATATATAAGGAAAGGTTCCTCGCCAAATTTTTTTTTCACTCTCATCACTGAAAATGGCTACGTATGTAACCAAAAAATCATCACTGCTTTCTGGTGGCGTTTGTCCAACTTAAGGTATGATGTTGCTGTCTCGCACAGTACGAGGCGTCGAACCGGTCAACTGGTGGAGCTGAAGCTTTTCTGGTCCTGTTTGACGTTTCAGTTATGAACATGCTGTTCTTGCAAACCATATGGGTTGTGAGAAAGCATAATAACGCCCTTTCGAGATTTCTGTTTGACTTATTGCCGTAATGTCTTTAATGTCCAACTGGAATCTTGACTCCGGAGTAGGCCCTCGGCCACCATAACTGTTAGCTTACATCATCCTCAAGTAAGACGAACCCAACCTTGGAAAGCATTGAAATATGAACATGCTTCGGATTCGATATGGATTGGATATTTATTTCATATTTCCTTCCTCGTTCTCTTACTAACATCGCAGTACTTTGCAACCAGAGACCCACATCAAGCAGGCTAAGACCGACGCTAAGAACATCGAGAAGCGTGCTGCTGACGATGCTGCCAGAGAAGCTGTATGTATCACGATTTGAGTTGAATTACCAACGGGCCATTGAAGATGACATTATTTTTTAAAATTGACTAGCCTTGCGATGCTGTCGTTTTGTTAACCATCTTTCGGGACTGACAAATGGCCCCCCATTCCAAACTTTTGTACTAACATATTAGGCCAACGAGGAGAAGAGACAGGTTATCGCCGACAGAACTGCTGCCTACAACAAGGAGTACAGAGATGCTGAGCGTGCTGTCGTCGACGCCAAGAGAGAGGCCAAGGCCAACAACTCTTACTACGTTGAGGCCGAGCCAAAGCTTGTGTTCGTGATCAGAATCAAGGGTATCAACAAGATCGCTCCTAAGCCAAGAAAGGTTTTGCAGTTGTTGAGATTGACCCAGATCAACGCCGGTGTCTTTGTTAAGGTCACCAAGGCTACTTCTGAGTTGCTCAAGTTGGCTGAGCCATACATCGCTTACGGTTACCCTAACTTGGCTACCGTGAGAAAGTTGATCTACAAGAGAGGTTACGGTAAGGTTCGTTCTCAGAGAATTCCTTTGACTGACAACGAGATCATCGAGGCTGCTTTGGGTAAGTACGGTATCATGTCCATGGAGGACTTGATTCACGAGATCTACACCGTTGGTCCTAACTTCAAGCAGGCCAACAACTTCTTGTGGCCATTCAGATTGTCTAACCCTAACGGTGGTTTCAGAACTAGAAAGTTCTTCCACTTCATCCAGGGTGGTGACACCGGTAACAGAGAGCAGTTCATCAACAACTTGGTCAAGCAGATGAACTAAGTGTGATGGGTTGGATTTGTTTTAGACGGGGAGTTTGTAGTAATAAACCGACTCGTTGCTTTCTTCTTATGTATTAATGATAGTTACATTGTCACTCATGCTCGATCTAGCCAGTCGTGAAGTTGGTAGAGTTTGTATTCGATCCAGGGAATCTGCTGGATCCACGAGAAGGAGATAGAATCGTCGTCGGAGTAGAAACCATTTTTTTTCGTTGCCAGCGTTAGTATGGCGTAGTAAATGAGCTTGAGGAGGTTGGCTAGTAACACAAATGTGAGCATCAAACTAAGACACTCCACAGCTAGAACTCCGACTGTTTGCCTGTCGGAGCTTTGATAGCGAAGGAACTGCTTGATTCCGGGTAGTCTCCTTACGAAATTCCCATCTCTGCCAAAATCTATCTGGTTCCTCAACTCTTGAATTACCTTATCTTGTTCAAATAGGGTATCCTTGAGCCTTTTCGTTCGCTTCTCCATATCTTCGCCAGAACTTCTCAGTGCCAATTCTCTCTCGTACTTCTTGCAAAGTAATTCTAGCTCTCTGATTCTATCCCGTTGTTTGGCCTCGTAGGCTTCAGGAATTTGGCTGAAAGTTTTGAGGTCAACAGGTGGCCCATCAGGCTCCTTTTTGAAGAATTGCCGACTACTTTCTCTTTCACCGGGAGTGTCGTACTTTCTTTCACTTTCTCTAGCTTTGGACTTTGATCCTAGTTTCCACCAATTACCAAACCATGAGGAATCGTCTTCTGGAACACCAGAATTGCAACCTGGGTTACCTGGAAGTATACCGGTATATTTTGTTGAAGTGTCCTCTCTTAATGGATCTCTTAACGGAACCTTTAATGAATCTCTCAAAGGATCTCTCAAAGGATCTCTCAAAGGATCTCTCAAAGAATCTCTCAAAGGATTTGTTAGCGAGTCCCGGAACAGAAATCCAGTTCTCTGGTCAGATGGAAATGACCTAGAATCCCTCAGAATACGTGGTGGAATCGCTGAATTTGGTCGGCTTGGTCTGAATGCTCCCCCTCTGGGATAATTATTGACAAGTCTTCGAAGTGCTCCAATGTCAGTTCTGGCTCTCGTTGTTAAGAAATTCTCCATCGTGTCAAACCCTACAAGTTGAAGGAGAAATCGTTCAGTCTCCAGTCGCTTCAATCGGAGCTGCGGCCGCTGGTCTGCCATTTTCTGGAGAATACTGATCTCATTTTTGTAGAAGAGTTTACCTGGGCTGCCAATGAAGTCCTCGAGTTCTCGTATTAGCGCAAAGATCTCGGTGACAAAGATAGAGTCCCGTGGATCAGGTTCTCCAAATGTTTTCTCCCAGCATATTTTCAAATACTGGTCAACCGGTGTCATGTGGTAGTGGCAGAAACCTATAGTGATGTTTACATGTACTAGGTCTATGCACTCCAAGAAGACGTGATTTGGAAATCATGGTCTTGAATTCCAATATAATTTTATTTGACTCCAAAATATAAATACTTTCCATGATTTTTTCGACTCGAAGGGACTCGAAGGTAATTTTTTCGTTCCATGCTTTGTTTGACCATCTTATGCATCTTTTTCTGGCATCTTGACCTCGTGGATAGGAATGGTAGATGTTGGTGCGTTCTTTGCAGATGGCTGTGAACTTAGTTTTGTGACCGGCTGGACAGATTGTTGTTTGCCAGAGAGCAGCTGACTAGTGATGATATGATTTCCCTCTCCTTCTG
The DNA here is from genome assembly GCA_030569115.1 of Sungouiella ezoensis. Lineage (NCBI taxonomy): Eukaryota > Fungi > Ascomycota > Pichiomycetes > Serinales > Metschnikowiaceae > Sungouiella > Sungouiella ezoensis. The sequence goes on from JAJMJY010000040.1 coordinate 73,971, forward strand.
TTATTTTATCCTTTGGTTCCGAAACCTTAGGTCCTTTCACCATAGGTTCAACAGATTTTAGTGGTTTCATCTCAGGTTCAGATTTTGGACCTTCAACTTTGTCAGCCTTTGGAACATCAATTTTTGATTCAGAAACTATTAGTTCAACCTTAGACTCATCAACCTTAGGCTCATCAACCTTAGGTTCATCAACCTCAGGCTCATCGACCTTAGGTTCATCTGCTTTTGGTTGTTCCCCAGTAGGTAAATTAACACTGGGTACATTGGATGTAAGAGGCACCAGAACCACATTAGATTCAACATCATTCTTATCTTCTCTCTTTAATTCCATTGGCGGAATCTGAACAACTTCATTCTTCACAGATTCTTCATTCTTGGTGTGTACTGGCACAATTGCAGCTGGACCGGAGGATGAGTACGGAGATGCCAGAATAGCTCGAGCTCCAACACCAGTCTCAGGTATTTTCTGAGAGACAAGAATGGGAACAACCAGGGAATTGAGCGGTGATTGAACAGCGCTCGAGTCCGGCATCACGATCTTGGGCGGTCCTGTTGGGATAATAATCGGGGAGACCGGATTCACAACCTGAGTAGAATTCGGAACCGGTACCGTGTCTGGGGACCCGACTTGAGCTTCCTGAACGGAAGCAGAACTTTTTTCAGCTCTCGAAGCCAAGACTTCTTTGAAAATGCCTGGAATGTCAACTTCCTTCAACATTTCAAAGAGCTTTGAAATTTCCTCCACATCACACACTGGCGACCCGTAGAACTTTCTAGCTACAAATAACGTGTAAAGTGGGCCATAACCGACATTTACATCGGCTTTTCTCTGCTTCTCAAAGTATTCGTGGGCTCTTTGCACGAGACTAGCAATGTCTCTTAGTGCCTGAACTTCAGGTTGGGGAACAATTCGCAATTCATCACCTTTGGCAATTAGCTTGGTGACTGAATCTTGTGAGATTTTTCCCTCAATTTCCGGAAGAACCCCCGTGGATTTATAGGCATCTAGCAGCAAACATACTGGACAAGAGTATTTTTCGTTCTCGTCGTCAATATCATTGCTTGCATTGACACAATTCACATGGTACCATTCGTGGCAACGATCACATTCAATCATCACGCCATCTTCAAAATCTCGACACATACAATACCGTACCGGGTGTTTCTCATCGAACTGAAAGTCCAAATTATTCAAGAACACCCAGCTCGAGCCTCTGGTGAAGCTATCAACATCCTCCCCTGCAAAAGCAGTGGCACAATTGTTATAGGTGTAAAGCGAACTGACAACCAACGCAGGCTCCGTGGCATGTCTGGTTACCAGAATCGGTATTTTTGGCCGTGAACGTGAGGTGAAGACAATATTGGCCTGTTTAATGAGAGAATTTGCGTTGTCAAGCCACTGATGAGTCTGTGCCAAATCCTTTTGAATGAACGAGTCATCAAATCTAAAACCACACGACTGAAGTTCCGTTAACTTTTGGGTAATATCGAATAAGTTATGACTCTTAGTCAGATACTCACTGAGGAACTTGATGTGACCTGATTGGGCCTTCAAATCGAGTATTCTGGAGTAAGTTTCGCTCGTAACGAAGAGACGATCGCTACCTATCTTCTTAGATCTCTCGACCATATCATCAATGATAGCATCGAGGTCCTTCAAATCCACATTGTTGAGAACGCTATTCGCTAATAGGTAGGAAGTCACAGTGGAATCATATGAATTTCCGTTGGTAGCATAGGCATCAATTTCTTTGATTTTCTCAATGTCCCTACCTGCCAAGACCCTTAATCCTTCGTCTCTAAATTCAAGTAAGTCCCTCAAAAAGAAAATATCCTTCTTTTCAATGAACGGATCACCTCCAGAAATGATTGTCTCATAGATCAAAAGCCATTTCTGTCTGTCTCTGAGTCGAGTCATGAAACCCAACGAGGGGATTTGAACTCCAAAAGACATACCCAAACTGATCATATCGTTGAGTTCTGAAAGGGAAGCATTGGGTTTCTGAATGAGTGCACGGCATGCACGGTCGAAATTTTCGATTTCGCTTTTAAACTCAAAGATTTGATCGAACTCAGGTGTGTAAAAGTTGAGATTTGGAATTTTGTTGACCAACTCCAAAAGCAGGTCCAAACTTCCACCCAGCTGTTGGTTGATAACCTGTGGTGTGCTCTCACCACCATGATTTCTGATACGCTGTTGATGCTTCAAAGAAAGTATGGATTGGCACTGTTCAACAATTTCCATAGATTCGTCAACAAACCTTTGGAGGTTTTCAACCTCCTCTTTGAAATTTTTGATTTTGACAGCAAGCTCTGAACTCTGAGAATTGCTACCCTCAGAAAACGTCTTGAAAGTGTAGTTAGTGTTGGAGACTGCAGAATAAATCTTCCACCCTTCGCTCAACAAGCTCTTGTACACCTTCATGGAAACTTCCTCACCTGATTTCATTAGTGATTCATAGTAATTGAGCCATCCCTCAAAATCAACAGAGTAAGAGCTGAGAATCCTTTGGAAATTCCTGAGCTTTTCATCAGAATATAACAACTGGAGCTCGATGTTGTAACTTTTATCTGTGATCATATTGAGTTCCAGATTATCCTCACTGGCCACCGTCGCAGCATACTCCAAGAATCCTGGCAATGTCATCACTATTTGGTGGTGAGTATGTGCTTCTGAAATGACAATCTTGGAAGGGAAAGCGTTCTGCAATGTATCGTCAGCAATGCAATCAGCATCAGAGACGTTCCTTTCTTCGACAGTGGTCTCCTTGATCTTTAGGGTCTCCCTAATTTTTGCACGCAAGCTCAATTCCCTGTCCAAAAATATTGAATAAATGGACAGCACCTCCGAGTAAATTTCAGCATCAAAACGGCCACCATTGAAGTCATTTGACTCATGAAACTGAGCAAAATTAATCAACATCCTGAATATCAGCATATTAGGAAGGATTCCTTGCTTGGCAAGCCACATTTCACCTTCCTCAGCGTAGTCAAGCCAAAGTTTGGAAGCAAAATTAATCTCTTCATTAATGTTAAGACCCAATGAAAACGAGGAAGAATATGTCTTCGGATACTTGAAGATGAACTCTCCCTGCTGCTGTACTGTAGTGGTGAAGTTAATTCCCTTCTCGCGCAATAATTGAGGAGTTATCAAAAGCTCTTGATTGAGGAAAACACCCTTCGAATGGTTTTTCTTCTTATCAATTAAGTTCTGAAAGGCGCTGCTCTTATGGTTAACCCGGATTTCGGGATATGGATTGACCATATTTTCCATTGAGTCTTTCAAGCACTCCAATTGAACACTTCCATTCTGCACATCCTTATTGATTGCCATTTCAAGTTCATCAAAGTGCCAGTTTTCCTTTCTGTAGTTAACATTTACTCGAGAAATATCGGCATCACCATTCTGCAGACTGACCAGCTCTTGAACCAAGGACTCAAACTTGCTAAAATCCAGCTCCGGAATGAAGTACCATCTCTTTCCAGCGCCAAAGGAATGGTAGTTACAAAGCTGAGTAAAATGGTCCTCACAACTCCAGTTTTCTGTTCCGAAAGTCATGCTGACGTTAAGTCTGGAATTGGTTAAGTCACGATTGTTCACATCCAAAGCACTGTATGCCCCTAGTAAAGAGTTGGGGAGAACAGGAATATTATGTATGTTGAACGGAGATAGTAGTCGATGTGCTCTATTTTGATCTCCTGAATTCGTGGAACCCATAGAGGACTCCGAACTTATATTCCCATTTGCGGTGGCAATATCAACGTGAGAACTTTCCTGAACGAAGGAAGTCGGTGATTGTGAAATCTCGCCGGTGCCGATAGTACTTGGAGTAGTACTTGGACCAGCAGTAATTGGACCATCAGAAATTGATACAGAGTTTGAGGAAGGTGTAATAAACCCGGTGGGGGCAGCAGTCGTAGTAGTTGATACTGAGGAAGAATCAACAATAGATTCTACAGAGCTGGATGCTTCAGTTGGCTGACTGCTTGTAGTCGCAGGGCCAGAAAGGTCGAGAGCGGAAACGCCATGGGTGTTCTTATTAAACTCTTTGAGCTTGTTTTCGTAAAAGTCGTCACCAAGCTGGTAGAATCCCGAACTCACAGAGCTGGGCACACTATAACCAGATTCGAGTTTCATTCCATCAAGTGATTCTAATTCACCGGTGTTCTCAATGAACATCCAGTATAATCGTTCGAACTCTTGAATGGCAATTTTCTTTGAAGTTTCGCCAGAGGATCCACCAAGTTCGTTAGCATTGTTGCCAAAAACACTTGGGTATGACTTCATCAAATACTGCTGGAACTTAAGATCTTTCATCATGTACTGCTTTAATGAGTAATATGACTCGTATTTCGAAGCCAAATTATATCGGGAAGCGTCTTGAATGTTTGCCAGACCACATGCAAGCCACTTCACAAAATGGTTGATCTGCGCAGCAGATGTGATTGGGGTATGCTTTTCTTCTGTTTTTCTCGCAGACCTATGTGACTTTTCATTTGATTCAGATGAGGGTTCGTTTCTGACACCGAGAATAAGAGGAGGTTTAATCGATACCAAATGTGGCTCATTTAGTAGAAATCCTTTGGATGCCTTGAGTCTCACGGATCTATGGAAATCTTTGGCCGAGCCCAATATAAGTGGAGCACCATTGTTGAGCTTCTTGCGCTTTCGGAACAACGAGTCGTTGGTTTCATTTGCTGAAGACCCAGTTTCACCTTTGCGATCATAAAGCTTCCCCTCAACTGCTCTCAAGATACTCAAGTAGGATTCCTCGAGAAACGAGCTCAAATAGTGGTCCTTACTTTCTGAATATCCAAGTTCATGGCCTATCTCAACCCAGAGATTCTTGTTGACTACCTCATCATAGCCTCCTCTACTCATCACGAAACGATAGAATTCATATAAGTCCAACGGACGGTTGTCCAAAGCGGGGAAATCGAGCAAAACCAATGGCGATGGTGACTTTTCTATTACCTCTTGCACCTCAGATACTTCTGTTTGCGGTTCCACAATTTTGGTGGAGACCTCTGCCTTTACTTGAGTTTCTTCTGTTTCCAAAGCCAATGGGTCGGAGTCAGACGTGACAGATTTTTCTGGTACAACCGAAGAACCCTCCTCTACCTTGATTGTCTGTAATAGCAGATCCAGGCTTGCATCTGAAACTGAATGATTCCCATCTGATTGAGGAATTGTCATGTCGGAGTCTGACTTGTCTTGTTCTGGAGGGACAGATTGTGACGTGTGAAACGTTATGAGATCATTGAAGAACTTGAGCCTGGTGAGCAATTCGTTTTCGCTAGGATTTCGAAGTAATCTTTTAGCTCGAAAAATCAATGCCTCCGGATCTACAAGATGATCTGTCAGGAATCGATTGACGAAATCGGTGGGCATCTTCACCTTGACTGCTCCGAACTTCTTGCCTGCTTCTCTGACCCTCTCTACAAACAGAATGGGATCACTAGTAAAATCCTTCCCATAGTTGAATACTGGAATTTCACTCACATCTCCAGTATTTTCAGATATTTCTAGTTCATAATTCTTGGCCGTGGTGTAGATCGTCGTGGAAGAAGCTTCATTTATTTTTCTTTGGGGCCAGCGGTGGGCCCTGTAAGTTCCTTCCGAGATACTATCAGAATGGATGAACCTTATTTTGTCGGTACTTCCACCAGGAGTGGACCAGGGAGGGCGACTGTCAAGGGAGAAGGAATTTCCCGTGGAAGGAGGAAAGGAAAATCTGCTAGACTGAGGAAGATGGGTATCCTCGGACATCTTGCTTCCTTTTTGGTGAATGGTATGAGTTGTAGGTGAAGAAGCTGAGGCTAGAGCTGTGTTTGCACGTGATTTGGCACGTGACTGGATTCACCGTGATATTGATGAGACGGTTGCAAGGCAAAGATAAACAGGAGATTGTTGGAGGCAGTGGAAAATGAAAACTAGCTGTCGAGACGAGGAAAGAATTGCTTATTTTCTATTGATTAATCAAAGGTGGTTGTAATCTGTAGCCCTATTTCAAGCTTTTTCGGCAAATGGTCGAACTTTCGTGATTGAAAATAGCCATAGCGATCACAATGGATACTCCGACAGATCTGAGGACGTTTATCCATCGATATTGAAACATTCAACTCTGTTGGTGTCGACATCACAAGAAAAGTCACGTGACTATTGTGATGTGCATACACTTTTAGGTCAAATAACTCTCCAAAGTACTCGATATCAATGCTCAGCTGGTTAATCCGTGGAACAATTCCAGCATTAACGCTAGAATATCTTTGGAATGTCTAGATGGAGACAAGTTCAGTATTATTTTGGGTATTTCAGGGTTACAAGCTTGTGTAAAGGTCAAAGTCCTGTGTTTGGCCAGATAGTTGACCATATTCCCACTCCCCACGATTCATTAATACAGTACTCTAGAACCAGTAAGGTATCACAACCAGCGGAGCCTAATTCCTCAATTCATCTGCTGGCACATTACGACTTCACTATACATTTCCATCCCAAACAGAACACACACAGGAGGCGTAGTCTAATTTAATTAAGTTTTTGGTGAGAAATGGTACATGGACGCCTCACCCCCAAACCTTAACTAAGAAAAAAAAAAAACAATACAGATGAAGATAACAGATGTAGATGAGCGCAACAGATGTACGCCGATAACAATGCAGTAATCTGGGCGTTTTGCTTGATGGCAACAATAGTTGACGTAAATGAAACACTACCACAAGTTGAAGCCTGGGCACACCCATTAGACCAAAACGGAAATGCATACATGCTCACAATTTATGCGCGCAGCCCCCACACAAATACGGAAGCTCCTTCATAGTGTAATCACGACCCACAGGTACAATGGGTGTTTAACTAGATATAGATTTAGTTGGATTAACAGAATAACAGAAGATTAAGCTCGGAATGAAGAAAATGAGAAAAGGAAGAATTTCAAATTAAATTGAATCACAACATCACCCATCACCAGATATCCCTGCACTCGTTTGGTCTAGAGGTGCGTTTTTTTTGATGAACAGGGGGCCCATCTTGCCCGAAGGGGCCAAATACATCAGCGCATACTTGTCAACACCGGACAGCGCCGCTGACAGTAGCGTCGGTAGCCAGAAAACTGCCTAAGCCGATTGATACGATGGAGAAAAATCAGGTTCATGAAAAGAATAGTAGTTGGAGGGTTTACGAACCTCTACGCACGATACGAAAGAGGAGCATAGATTGGCTGACACGGGAAATATCCACTAGTAATCGATGGTGAGGATATTTAGGGATGCGTATTGACACGCTTTTTCTATCTATTGTTGCGATTTCTCACCAACTATGTGTGGTTCTGAGTTGGTGCCGATCAGCAGATAATTTTACCATCAGCAGATAATGATGCCCACTTGCGGAAAGAAAACCCACCAAAAAACCCACGTTCTCAGGGCATGAGAAATCACATTCTCAACCAAACGCACTTCCCGATAACTTGCAGCAAAAAGTTCCGACAAGAAAAATTCCGACTTCCTAAAACATCTCCCAATCGTCCTATTAAAAATTCAAGCGGCCAAGCATGCATTGAGTCATAGGGTTCCGCAGATAGATTAAAATCAGCAGAGGAAGCTCCATATACACACAAAAGTTATATTTTCTTAACCCAGAAGCACAAAAAAAACATGCGAACCCCTAAATTGCCAAAGTACTAATCGTATCCCCTTTTCCGCGCCACTTAGGGTCCGTTTCGTCAACATGTTAGCATACTGACCTACACACAACAATAAGTTTCCTGCTAGTCCATGTACAAGACGAGGTTAGGAGCCTGATGTACATGCATTAAAGGAGAATGCAAAGATATTGCGGAAGGAACGGTCCCAGCCCCCTGTGAATTCACTCCCGGCAAAAATTTGGGCTAACCTCGGATTATGGTCCGACTCACTCTTTGGTCCGACCCACATTGTCCCTAGGTACAAACTGTCACAATTCTACACAGATTAATCCAAAACATACCATTACTATTACGAATAAAGTCTAGAAAGACGTTCAATCAAACCCGTCCCCTATCTCAAAAGAATCATAAATTACTTCACCAGTAAGTTTAGAACAAAGCAGCAGCAACGGCAGCGACACCAGCAACGGCACCAGCAACGTTTCTAGCAGCACCAGCCTCGAAAGAAGACACGCTGGTTGGAGCAACGGTCTTGGAGCACAGAGAACATGGCTTGGTCTCGGTGGTCAGCAAGGTCTTGGTGATGGTGGTTGGGACAACACAGCTCTCGGTGATGGTCAAGGTAGTCTCCTTAGACACAGTGATAGCAGTTGGCTTGCAGACATCCTTACAGACAGTCACAGTGATAACAGTGGAAGCTGGGCAGAAAGTGGTGAAGCCAGTCACGGTAACATCAGTGGTGATGGTGGTGACGTTGGCGAAAGAAGCCAAAGCGGAGGCGGTCAAGGCGGACAAAGTAGCGAGAGTAGAGAATTGCATTGTAGCGAGTGTAAAAAATAGGTGAAGGGAAAACCACTTTGGTGGGACGGTGACCGGGTTTATATAGTAGTACCCAGTTGCTTTTTCCGCCTGCCTTGCGTCTCCCTGATAGGGATGTCCTGCAGACGCCTCGCTCGAAATAAAGTTTGCTGCGTGTGTGCTCGCAACAGGACTCCGGAAGGAATATTTTGGGATATGGGGCGACCACGATGAGCCGGGTAAAGAGGCAAAAGTTAAAGGAGATTTCGAGGGATGTGGGGGCTGTGTTGTGATTTCATTCAACAACTGCTAATTCTAGTCGATGTTGGGCCCTTTTTGTCGTTGTTAGGTGGTGGCATCACCTGGTTGTTTGGTACTGCATACTGGCCGCTAAAAATAGTCCCTACCTCGAGATTCGCTCATGTAGATTTGGGGCTTTTTTTAATTATGTTTCAGAGTTAAGAACTCAGAGAGATTGAATGCTTTGCAATAAATATACGGGCCTCCGATACATTTGCTCTGCTAGCGTTGTGCTCTTCTGTTCCTCTTTTTCCCCTATATTTTCTGCTCACTGCTGGTGCCAAGTCTGTGTTTGTTTACCTTCCGTTTCGATAAAAAAGCTACTATAATTGACCGGGTTGTGAGCATCCAGTGGGGGGGGGGGCAATCCCTTACGAGTCTTATGCCGCGCCGGCCTGCACATGGGCTGTTTGCACCAAGGTTGCTGTTTTGAGCATGTCGTTACCAACAAATGTTCCCATCTGGGGTGTTTGGCCGACAAACTGGGGTTAGGGAGTTTTTGACGGGTTGGGGGATTTCTTTTCCAGATTGTCTCATTTCTTGTCCATTGCTGGGGTACTTTTGGGCTGTTTACTTTCGTAGGAGTCCTTCTGGCATTTCAGTTTTTGTGGCATTTTGTGAGTTTCTGCCCTGTGTTTTCTTTCCACTGGTTCCATGCAACATGGTTAGTGGTACCACCCCGCAATTGGAATGGGGGACCAACTTTAGGGTCCACCAGCGAGAATGATGGGAGGAGGAATTTTTTTAGTTTGATTTTTATGTTAAAGTTACTGCCTGAAGGATTTCTGTGTTTCTGTGTTTCTGCATTTCTGTGTTTCTGTGTTTCTGCATTTCTGTGTTTCTGTGTTTCTGTGTTTCTTGATTTTTTCCATCTCTCGCAGGTTCGGGTGCTAGAATTATCATTTTCACACTACCCATCTACTACTCCGATCCTACATCCAATTACATTCTCATCCTTGCCTCCCACGGTTGAATCATGCGATTCTTCTCCACCTCTATTTTTAAAATGGTTCCTGTTTTCGATACAGACAGTCTTTTGAAGTATTTTGTAGCTGCAAAGTTGCAACAACCTCAAATTATATGAAATCACTACATTGGACTGACTTGGGGTGGGCAACTCCTAGTTAACGGTCCTATCAAACCTCATTTGGTGGTTCGATGCAAGTCATTGGGCGCGAGGCGTAACTACTTACGCTGCACACTTATACTGTGTGCACGCACTCCTGCTCATGGCAACAGGGCCAAATCCGACTAGTCAGCGTTCCTTTACTTATTCCCGATTGGCTAGATTTTGGAGCCTTTGCGTATTCAATGTGGATGTTAACTGTTAGTCGTGTAGCCTGAACCAATGAGGCTAATTGGTTGAGATGTGTTTCTAACCTTGGTTTTCTATATTTATCCCAGGGCAAATAATTGAATCGAATGTTTCTCACGGCCATTTTGGTGTTCAACTTTGGTAGTATAGTGGGAGCAACTTAGTACTCCCTGTTTTGTTTTGCTTTGCTTTGTTTTGTTTTACTTTGTTTTGTTTTACTTTGTTTTGTTTACTTGCTTCTCTCTTTATCAAGAAATCCTGTTTAGTTTTTCTTATTGGACCCTGCTTTTTCGCACTCTGGAACCATGGCGGCCATTGCCTCTTCTGGTAGAAGAAAAACATCCTAGAATATCTCAATGCAAGGTGCAAGCCGTTCCAGACTTTGAAGCCCATTATTAAATTGGACAACGTGGAGGTTGTTGATAAATTCCAGTAAAGCGCTTTTGTAAAGTAAGAGAATTAGGTGGAACGGCCTAGGAATTTGGGTTCTCAAAACTGTTCATAATGAAAATGATGAATTATCCTATTTTTTAAGATAAAAGAATATCGCTTGTGCGATAGGCCAGGTGAGGAAAATGGGCTGGGTTGAAGGAACTCGCTGATCACGATTTCAATCATTGTCATCAAATTAATCCAGTTGGAGAGATCAATTCCTCTCCTTACTGTTGCAAAAGAATAACAATTTAGAGTTGGAAAACTTCAGAACAATGCTTCTGCATCTGAGACTACGAGAATTAATCATGCGTTCTCTCTAGATCGCAATTCAAGCTAAATTTGGCGTAGTAGAATCCATTTAAGTGAATTTCTACTTTGTTTGCTTTGTGTTGAAGTTTGAAAGTGGTGGAGTAGCCTTTGGTCCGAAAGTACAACGTAAGCTCGTATCCTTGTGAATTCGTTGGATATTTCTTGGCATTCAAGGATAGCAGTTTCTGTGTTCATTCACAGTTTGCTGCTGGAATAAGAATGTGGTACTGCCAGCAGTTTCTTCAAAAAATAAGTTCCCCAATAGTTACATTGGATGAGCTGATGTTGTCAAAAAAGCTTGTAATTGATAGTTCTATTTTTGATTTCCTGATGTAGTAGTTTCTTGAAGCTCGATATTTGAGTATTGAAAAGTTTCATTCTTGACAAGTGGTCGATGTCACGAAACGAGCTATTTGCTAATCTTAAGAATTCAAGATGAATCTATCTTAATCGACGATGTATCTGGAGCCAGTTGATGATTTACCAAGAGTCCTGAATAAGTATGAAAATTATACAATTCTCTAACAACACCATATTTCGCTCATAGCAAACCACCCAATAACTGCAGTCTGTAATAGAAAACACTCAATTAGACAATACATCGAGGGGCCATTTTCCTTTACTTCAAGCATCTAAATCAACGCGATGCAAGCAGTGTGGTCCTCAAGATGGCCAAGACGAACAAGTGACATTCAGCGAAAATACTCTAAATACATCTCCAGCTTTACTTTCACTCTTCAAAAGAATAAAAAAAGAGCATTCCGTAGTTATGGACTCTAGTATGTCCACAACTAGTATGTACAGTGAGAGTGCCAAGTCTCCATCACATGCCACCAATATCGGAAACCTAAGAGGAATTCATTGGTCTACAATTCATCTACCCCCATTTAGTCATACCTATTCAGTAATATCCTAAGACCACGTCCCTTTCATATTAATATCCAAAAATCACACCTCCCTACTCTCTATCGAAATTTCGCGTATTGATCCACCTATTACTCCATCACCAAAATAGTTTCCTGCACATCAATTCTGGCAAGCCCATGACTAAACCATTCGATGGTCTAACTTTCTGCTGTACGGGCATGGAGTCCGGCCGTCGACATGAAATCGGAAAGAAAATAGTTTCACTAGGTGGAACTCACTATACTGATCTCATGAGCTCAGTCCAGTACTTGGTGGTGGGAAAGAGAAATACAGAGAAGTATCGCTACTCCATCCGCTACCGCCATGATATGGTGTTTTTAACAGAAGAAGCAGTTTCCGACATATATTCCCAGTGGGTTGCTGGTCACGATTATGGCCTAGCCTTGGATGCCCATCTACTACCGATATTCTCTAACTTTACAGTTTGCCTAGCACGCGTAGAGAAACCCTCGTCTCAAGAGCAGATGAAGTTGTTTGGGGAGAAATTCCGAAACCCCCCTTCTGGCTCATTCAAATTGGAACTGAATAATGCGTTCAAATCCGAAGAATTGATTAACGTTATGACTCTGATGGGAGCCAAAGTCAGCACCACTTTAACTCCAAACTGTGATGTCCTAGTCACCACAGATACCGCAGGACGACGCTATACTATAGCGAACGAATGGAAGATCCCCGCAGTACATCCCCTTTGGATTTTTGACTCGTGTCTTCGAGGAGCAGCCCTAGATCTCGACGACTACGTGGTGAATCGTGAAGTTGGCAATCTCTACAACAACGGATCGTTTGTGTGGAAAAAACTATACTCTTTGCAATCTGATGGAAATAAGAAAGGAAGGGGTCTCGAAAGAAGAGAACGGGGACAATTGAAGAAGAACCTGGAAATCTGGTCTTCCATCATGGAGAATACCAAGTCTCATACTGCTCGAATAATACATGGAAGCACCTGGGATGAATCAGGTTCTAGCGACGAGCAACACTCGCTGACGAATATGGGCAAGAAGCCCCAGAAAGGAATCGAAAGTGAAGACAATGTTATTCCGGCAAGCTCACTCTTCCTGGGATACAAATTTCTACCTGTGGGGTACCTGATTCCTCAACAAAAAGTACTTAAGAAAGTGGTGGAATCTCACAATGGAGAAGTCGCTTACTCTGGAGATGACGACACCCTTACTCACATATTACTACTTGTCAAGAATGGCCCGCAAGCCAATCTCATGCTCTCAGCACTACCGAGTGCAACGAAAAGAAGAGTGCACAGCAAAGACGTGCAAGTTGTCACAGATTGGTTTATTGAACGAAGCATTTTCTACAACGAGACCCGCCACGATAATTGGTCCAGGCCACTTCAGGGTCTTGTTCCCCTGGCAACTCGATATAAAGTCTGCGTGTCTGGATTCACTGGGGTTGAACTATTACACATTGAAAAGCTCGTGGGTTATCTAAACCTTGAGTTCTGCGAGGTCCTCAATTCCCAACGGGATTTGCTCATTATCAACATCAATCTCTTCAAACCCGCCTTTTTGAAGAACAGTCCAGAACTTTTCGAGTACAAGTATACGGATATTTTGCAATGTCCCGTGTATTCGAATGGCGAGGCATCTCGATCCGTGGCTGCATTGTCGTCAAGAAACAAAATCAATGCTGCCAAAAAATGGAACATTCCCATTGTTTCCATTGCTTATCTCTGGGAAATGATTGAAAAGCTGACGGGAAGGGCTCACTTACAGATGCCAGACATTTTGGATTTAGCATGGTGCATTTTCGCTCCGCAAACCATGGCCAGACCAAAAACACTCTTGGACTTCGTTCGAAAAATGAGTAACAACTTTTCCACTCAACGCAATCCGGATGACTCAAAGGAAGACGAATCTGTGCAGCTACCTTCACCTCGAAAGTCTAAAGAGAAGCAGAAGTATGGCCGATTGGCGGGTGGGGGTCAATCACTAACAGAAAAACTAAAGCGGGCGAGAGAAGATTCTCCCGAAGACAGTTCTACGGCTAAAAGATGGCCAGATGATTCCTTCGACGAGGCACTTACTCAGGTTGGATATGAAAATCAGGACTCGATCAATAGCAAGCAAGAATTGATGAAGAAACTCGAAGATACGTCGTCTAAGAAGAGGTTACGGAGGACTAGATAATATCACAATGCATATACAATCATAGAAGATGGGGATGCAGTTGATTGGACCTTTAAATTAGGGATTATCACCAGCGTTCAATTTAAAGCATCTAGTAATTTTCATACACGTTATCTGAATGTCTCCTGTGATTTTAGTATGTTCTCCTGGTACTTCATGGTACAGAGTGTTACTTAGACATCTCGCAATCAATTTCAAGAAACTCGGGGATAGATGATGGCTTTTATGACGCTAAATTGCAGAAAAAAATAGTTAATGGTAAGTGATGCGTTATAAGAAATAGCACTAAGTTTGAATCCTATTTGTTTTCTGTAGTTGGCAACAGAACAATTTAGTGGTTGCCTATTAGTTTCAATGTCGCATTCCACCCTGTGATAACCACTAGTGCCAAAAGATAAAATGCACACAGAAGGAAACCTTTGAGTAGCGAAAACCAGTAAGAAAGCTATAATCTCCAAGTTAAACTTACGAAAGTCATGATATCCTCCAGAATTGGGAAAATACATATGTCTTGAAGAGATAACATCGCTAGGGCTGAGCCCTAGCAGTGCGCACGTGAATTACCCTCGTTCATATCCCTTCATCCATACAGTCGTTCCATTCAATGGAAAAACTTAGAAGCATTAAAGTATCCATGTAGTCTTGCCACCTCTATTTATCATTTTGCCACCGCCCCCTATCCACACGCCTGAAACCTAGATTTCTCCTTCTCCCTTCCAGATGTTGGACCACTGTGCAGTATCATGACAGCGCATCTAAAATGTCGCAAAGGGGGAGCACACACTCATAGAGTACATGGGAAAATTGCCAGAAGCCGAAAAAAAGGAAACTTAAAAACGTCTAAGGTGACAAAACACCAGTATCTTCCACCAAAAACCCATCCATTGACCATAAAATACCTCTTTTCATCCAATTCCCTCCTCCCTCATGTCGCCTTCTCTGCCCCAAATCAAGCATGTCGTGGCAAGAATCGGCTTATATGCCCTCCTGAAGGAAAAAAATTTCTTTTGCTGCAAACCGGAGAAAAATTTTCCCGCCATATATAAGTTCAGCGTCCGCACCACGAGAATTTTTTTTTCCTCACCAGTTAATTAATCTAGTAAAAATGGGTAAGGAGAAAACTCACGTTAACGTCGTCGTCGTCGGTCACGTCGATTCCGGTAAGTCTACCACCACCGGTCACTTGATCTACAAGTGTGGTGGTATCGACAAGAGAACTATCGAGAAGTTCGAGAAGGAAGCCGCTGAATTGGGTAAGGGTTCTTTCAAGTACGCTTGGGTGTTGGACAAGTTGAAGGCTGAGAGAGA
>JAJMJY010000041.1:0-69896 GCA_030569115.1 Sungouiella ezoensis
GGGTGGGCCAAGGGGGTGGGGGCTTTGTTTTGCTTCTCCTTGGCGATTTCTGCCTTGTCTCTGTTGTCTTTATCCTTATTCTGTTTCTCTCCCAGTTTTTCTGCCAGTTTTTCTCCATTTTTCTCTCCAGACTTCTCTCCATTCTCCTCCTTCTCCCCTCTGTGTCTCTCTCCCCCATCAAATATATGTGGGAGCGTTGGCAGAAGCAAAGACATGGGCAAATTGTCTATATCACTTTCTATGTCATAGTCTTGTTCTAAAGCATCATCGGGCCGTCTCTGTGAGTACCGCGGCGGCAAGGTTGGAGAAAGGGGCGTGGGCAAGGCGCCCGAAGTCGTGTAGCTCGAAAGCATTTCCTCCAAGTTCCATTTAAGTGCATTTGCTCCAGCTGGAGACCCTGTAAAGGGACTATGCGAGCGGGGTCTTCTCTTGCGGGCAATAATGCGCGCTGCACGGGGTTCTGTGGGCCGCTTTTGCTCCTCGAAGATCGCGGACTTCATGACTGACGACATGGAGCGATTTTTGTTGATGTTGGAGGAGTGATAAGAGGTAGGTGTGGGTGGTGTGTGCAGGAGGGGACGTGGGGAGGTGGTAAAAGAGGCAGAAGTAGAGACAGAAGTAGAGGCAGAAGTAGAGGCAGAAGCGGGGGGATCGAGTTCGGAGTGTCTTGGAATTGTTTTACGTTGTTTGGGTGGAATTAGGTATGGGTGGAGGACGGAGGAATATGGGCAGTAGGAGTGGGAATCGCTGACGAGAAATCAGAAGGTGCACATATGGAAGTAGAGCCTAAAGATGGGATTACTTTTCTGATACACTAGGTAATCTCTATTAGTCGGAATGAACTGCGTCACCCTTGGTTAGTGACAAATTTAGTTCTTCGTCTGTGTCCATTATATCAGGACTAACTCAATTCTAGTATCAAGCCCATACAAGGATGAACTTTGCCTTACACTTACTTGACACCTCTATTGGGATGCATTCGAGCCAATGAAGAAATCTGCAGATTTGCAATCCCCCTGATCCATGTTTGGTAGCGAGTACACTTTGGGGACGAGTGTGTAAATTATCTATGTGGGCTTGAGTCTGAGAACTGGAATGTTTCTACACGGCACCACAAAGCAGGTAAATATTAGAGGAAAGGGACGGAGTTATTAAGTCCCAGTACAGCATTTGATTCCGATAGCCAACTATAACACAGAGTGGGCAGATTGTGGTAAGTGAAGAAGTTGAGCAGATCATGCGAATGAAGCTCGAGATTAATCAGTTGAAGAGATTAATGGAACGAAGAGATTGATCAATGCTGGTGATATCTTGTTGCTGAAGGTTCCTAATATTTGCTGGAGTTGTGCTATCTCAATTGAAGGTTCGTTTCCGCAGCCAAATCATTGTTTCTACAAGCAATCAGTAGCAAAAATGCAGAAAAAAGTACCCAAATTCACATTCCTCAAGTTTTCTCCCTTCCTTCCCATTTATTCCCCTTCCCTCCCTTCTCTTTCCATGAATTTCAGGACCCTACTACAACTCTTCCAATACACCTGCACCTACATCTACACCTACTACTACTTCATCATGGCAGGTAAGTACAATGAAGTTACGCCTAATGCGTTCTCTAAAAAAAAGCAAGTCAAGAAATTTTCGCCTCCACAATCCTCCACCAACAATGCATGGCCGCCCTCGCTCCAAGACTTTGTCAACTCGCAGTTTCTGCGTTCCGAATCGCTCGATGAAGCAAGAAAAGCAGCCTTTGGCTCCCAAATTCAGACCCTCATGCAGCTAGCCATTGCCCAGAACAAAGTATGGACCAATCCATGGCATTTACAGCAACTTCCTGTGTTCTCGCCAGGCGTACCATTGGATTTGTACGAAAACATCCCCGTAGACAAGCCATTGGACAAACCCAAGCGGTTACGGGACAAGTACGACTCCGACGAGCGCAAAATGAAGCGTATGGCTCGGTTCTCAGGGTCAGAAACGTCCCGAGTGGCGTCGCCAAGTCCGGCTCCGTCCAGCGGGCCCATTGTTGGCTTTCTGGAAGCACTCGAGAAGAGGTATCTTCGACTCACATCGGAGCCGGACCCAGCGGTGGTGAGACCCCAGCGTGTGCTCGAAAAAAGTCTAGACTTTGTCATGAACAAGTACGAGACGTCTAGCCCAGGTTATCTGTATATTAACGACCAGCTTAAGGCCATTCGACAAGACTTAACAGTGCAGCACATCAAGAACGATTTGACCATTAAAGTTTACAAGACCCACGGGCGACTCGCCATTCTCAATAACGATTTGGGTGAATTCAACCAGTGCTCGTCCCAGCTCAAGCAACTATATCAGAAGAGCGACGCACTTTTCCACGATACCTACGAGTTTGTCTGCTACAGAATTCTCTACTTGCTTCTCACCGGGAACTACTCTGAGGTCAATGTAATTCGACTCGAACTCTTGAAGTCAGACACAGGGAGCAGGGTTTTGGCTCCCGAGTACGTCGCGTTCAGAAGTGCTTTGTATGAGGCTCTCGAACTACTACAATGTTTGACTTTGGGGGACTACCATGTATTTTTCTCCACATACAACCACTTCAAGGAGCGCAAGCAGATGAAGTGTGCGTTCCACATGATGAAGCACTTTATGGTCGCCAAGCAACGCATTTTAGCCCTCAACACCATCTGCAAGGCGTTCAAGAAGTTACCAGCAGAATATTTGAGCAGAGAACTTGCCTTTGACGAATCGGACCCTTTTGAACAATTCCTAGCGGGTCATTCTCTCGCCCAGTTCCACAAAGAAACCGATTTCGACTGTTCCGCCGCCCGTGCATCCATCCAGGCCATGGTGGACAAGGGCAATTTCCGCAAAATCGACATCAAGGGACAAGTGTAGAAACAATTGAGAATGAGAGGCTTACAATGCCGGGGCAACCGCCATCAACGCAAAGTTGTTCCGCTGGCTCTCGTCGGTGCTGTTCATGTAAAATTGGATTTTCTCAATGAGTTTTTCGTCGTTAAGAATATGCTTTTCTGTGCATGGCCCGAGGTCTACAGGGCCCGTTCTCCTTCCGTCAAGCTCGTAGAGGTGGCCGTCGGTGCCTCGCACGTACGTGATGAAGTGGTATTCTGAGTTTTCCGATGCTTCGGGCGCTTCTGTTTGGCCCTGAGTGCCGTAATTTGAGTCGAGTTGAATGTTCTGCTCAAGCGACTCCACTAACCGAGAAATCTCCTCCACAGACATATCAGGCGAGAGCTGCAGAAGCAAGTTTTTGTTGAGCATCAGATTCTGAACGATAAAGTCTCCAGGCAAATTGGCCAAAACGTGGAGAAGAGCATAGAGTCCGCAGCCATTTCCGATCGTTTGCTTGAACCATACAACGCCATCTGAGTGGTTGGCATTCGCATTGTCCTGCTGTTTTCGGTACTCTTCGTACGATTCAGTGATCGGGAACAACATGATAAGCGCCAAAGCTGGCTGGGGCAAAAATGCCAATAAATCTGGATCGGAGATCGAATAAATGTCCTGGAAGGAAAGTACAGGCGAGAGGCCCACTTTGTGGGCCAATGAGTTGAAGATGTCCGGGTTTGACTCGAGGGGAATGACCCGTTTTGAGTCTGGCATTGCTGGTTTGATTTTCGGTTCCAGAATCAAGATTTCAGATGAGTGGCTAAATTAATTGATGAAGCGGAGGTTGGCAACTATCATCTCCTGCAGGTAATAGGGTACTTTTCTGTAATGCGCATCATGCATCATCACCAGCACTATAGTAGGAATCAGAACGGGCTAAAATTCGCCAGATCCACCTTGTTTTTTGTTGATCGCTGCCGCCATTTTATTGCCACCCAATTGCTTCATTTCAGTTGCGCTTCTTCCTCACCCCGAAGTCCCCATCCCCGCCCATTTGTCCTCTGTTTTTGTTCGTTACGTTTTGGGCACCATAGTGTTCCTGCACGAGCCCACTACTTCCTGGTTCTTCGGACCATTTCAAATTAATAACCTCCCCGTGCCCCTTCAAATTTTCCACTGCCTTAATTGTGGTTCTGGGATAATGCATACCGCTACCTACGCCTTGGTGGCGTTTCCGCTAGTACTGGCGGTTCATGTTCTTCTGTGCTGGTCACTACATTTTCTATCTGTTCCCTCAATTCCTGTTGGTCATCATATTCAAATCGCTTTTGTGGCCGAAGCGCTTCTCCTCTGCTACTGGCTATCGCGGTGGCTTCTGACAGTGGCGTCTAGTGATCTGCGCCGCCTCAATTTTGTGGAAAGGCCCCCTGTGGGCGCAGACAAGTTTGGTGTTCCCGTCATGGAAGAAGTCGTCAAGTTCTTCTCGATGATACTTGTTGTTTGTTTGGGAAGCTCGACGCATAACATCCGCATATCGTATGTTTACACAGTGGCTGGTGTTTACGCCTTCAACTTTACGGTGGCCAGTTTGGTGGAGTTCTGTCCCGTCGGCTATACGTCTCGATTCAAGAAGTTTCTCTCGAATTACGACATCTACCAGTCGCAGATGCGGGATGCATTGGAGAAGAGTCCTTCTTTTGACTCCAGCTTGCTGGGTGGCTCTACTTTGACGCCCGTAAACTCTGCACAGTCTTTCGAATTCAATACGAGTTCATTTGGATTTATCCCTCTTTCGCCCTCTGTTCTGGTGCCCAACATGGACCAGCAGGTTCTAGAATCCAGTCAGGAGGTTCTGGAGCGCTTATTTTCTGTCTCGCCCAAGAATACTTTGCATTTCCTGCTTGGCGAATACGGAATGGATGCTAGTGGTCCGACACTTCAAGCTCCAGTGGAAGTCGAAGATACAGGCTCTGTGCATTCTGCAGACACACATTTTGGCGGTGGTGGTGGGGGGAACTTCAAGTTTAAGTTGCCCGGTGGAGCCAAGGTTGGGTTTGGTGGAGGTGCTGGTTTCGGCTACAGCCACGGTTCTGATTCGGACACAAACTCCGACAAGCAGTCCAGTCATGAAACTACGTGTTCAGAGACGAAATCGGATTGTAAGAGCTTGAACCACTCGCTAGCACTGGCAACTCTGGACACTTCGAACACCTCTGCTTCTATTGCTCCAGGCAGCCCAAATGCATGGAATGTGAAGTCCATGGATCAAAAAAAAGCGATTCTGCTCCGTGTTTTATACTGGTTCCGCTGGTTGTTACCAATTCCTCAAAGTGAGGACGGACCCGTCTGTGTCTTTCATCGAGCTTTGAGGTTCTCTATCAGGAAGAAGTTGTCGACATTTACATTGAACACCGAGACAAAGTCGTTAAAATCCTCTCTTCGACTTCTGTATGGTACTGTGGACATTGAGAGCCAACTTCCTGACCGTCAATGCAAGCTGTCGAAGACTGAGAATGTCCATGCATACTATGAGTTTGCCAAATTTGGAAACAAGTTCTTCGACGTGTGGTCTCCTGGTCTTTTGGAGTTCTACAGAAGCGTGGATCCTTCCTTCTATCGATTTGGAACATTGCTCTCGCGGCTCCCTGTTTTCTACTATGTCATCTATGCTGCCAGCATCTGCATGTGGCAGTTTGCTTCGACGCTTATGCTTGCATACCCGTTCGTGGTAGCCACTCCGTCTGTTCTTACATTTTTGGGACTTGTCGCAGTTGTTTTCGTGGCCAAGGTGTTCTGCACCAATTACTTGAATAATCAAGCAACATGCTCCTACAGAGTGTCTCTTGTGGTTGAGCTCGCTGTGAGCTTGATTCTCTTTGCCCTTGCATATTTCTATTACCTCAGTCTCTGACCGTGTATAATCTAATCTTCAGTTTTCCTTTTGTGCGTACACGCCCACCAAGTAGCTTTCATTAGTGAAGGTGAACCCGTTGACATGCAAAATGTCTCCCTTGTTGTCATCTAGGTGGTTGCTTCCAAGTGGGGGAGTGAACGGCATGCTCGTAAATTCCTCGTCGAAATTCTCCGCTAATATCGGGTCGGTGATGACAGGGAGAATTGGAGGTAGCGT
This sequence comes from Sungouiella ezoensis, assembly GCA_030569115.1. NCBI lineage: Eukaryota > Fungi > Ascomycota > Pichiomycetes > Serinales > Metschnikowiaceae > Sungouiella > Sungouiella ezoensis. The sequence continues at coordinate 5,957 of JAJMJY010000041.1, forward strand.
CTCGGTTTGGCCCAGAATAATCTCGTCCCAATTGAGGTAGCGGAAGAATCGATGCTGCTTCAACTGCTCGAAGTTTTTGTCGATATCGAATCGTTTCTCGGGGTTGCTCTGCAATAGCTTCCGAAGGAGATCTTTGGCGTCAAGCGAAAGATAGAATGGAAACTTTAGATATCTTTTCGAATGCACAACCTTATCCATGATCTTCTCGTTGGTGGCCCCGGTAAATGGCGGCCCGCCAGTTAGCATATCGTACGCTACACACCCCAAAGACCACCAGTCCACGCGAAAATCGTAGTCCTCACCCTTTATGACTTCCGGAGCCATATACTGTGCGGTTCCGATCATCGAGTGGCGAGACTCGTCCTCGGAAGATACTTTGGAGAGGCCAAAGTCTGTGAGCACCAAGTTTCCTTCGGCATTAAGCATACAGTTTTCCGGCTTCAAGTCCCGGTATATCACCTTCAAATTCAAGTGGAGGTAGCGCAACGCCAAGATGATCTGGGCAATGTAAAACGAAGCATTCTTCTCGCTCATGTACTTCTGCTCCGCCAAATGGTGGAACAACTCTCCTCCATCCAAATACTCCAAAATCAAGTAAACTTTGTCGTGGTCCTGGAACGCATAGTAGAGCTTGACGATGTTGGGGTGGTTGACCTGCTCGAGGATGTTTTTTTCGTTCAAGGTGCGCTCGTAGTTCTTCTTATGCACCTCGTTTGTCTCGTTGATAACAAGAGATGCTTTCTTGAGCTGCTTCTGCGCAAAGAGCCGACCGGTGGCTCTTTCGCGCATCAAAAGCACTTTTCCGTACGAGCCTTGTCCCAACACCTTGATGGGCTCGAAATCGTCCAATTTGGGGGTGTAGAAGCGGCGACCCGCATTGAGAGACGAAGAAACAAATGCTTCGTTAATGTCTACTTCGTACGACGACGGGTTCCTCGAAGCACTTGATCGGCGACGTGTTTTGATGGCAATGGGCCGCGGCAAGAGGTCGGTAACGGTATCTGAGTCCGAGGAGTCGTCCTGAATGGCTGGTAACGGTATTTTATTGGTGATTGCAACCTCGGGCACATGTAGGAGATCATCGTCAACTAACCTGTAGTTGAGACGGGCCATTCCTGCAGCTAGTTCCGACTCGTCGTCGTCGTCCATAGCGAATATCCCAGTCATTGGGGAGCTTGACAGGTTGGTGAAGTAGACATGAGTAGGTACTCGAAGTTTATGCGTGCGAACGTGAGGACGAGCACGTGGCTGCACGCACGAACATGCAGGGGCCGGCCAGAGGAACCGGTACCGCCGGAATTGCGAAGCATGAAACCGGTCCAATAAAAGAAGGAACTATCCAATGAGAGAATGAACATATAAAGCATGGGCTTATAAAACCCTAAGTAAGAATAAGAATATGATAGTGTATGTGAAAGTCTCAGCGTATGGAATAAGAGTAGATGGTGTGGAAGCAACCGCTCCAAGAATAGACGAAAATGATCATGGGAATAGAGAAAAGAAAAAGAATTTAAATAGGAATTTTAGGGCTCCTCGGGTTTATATTTGTGTTCCTATAACTCGAGGGAGGACTGTATATGCGACAGTTGGATGTCCGGAAAGTATAACCTAGGCGGGAGGTTTCTACCTCGGTGTGAAGACATGTTGCTGCCGAGAGCTGGTTTTGGCTGCACCTTCGAAATTGGAATCATAGAAACATCTTGGTGGTCAGTATTACTATGAGAAGCCAAAAAAAAATGACCCCAATTAAGAATACACTCTGAAATTGAATGCTTCTTGGTGTTGAAATAGTCTCTGAATGCTTCTATTTTTGTCAAACCAGAGTGTATTCTCTGTCATTCATTCTATTCCCTCACCATGGTACAAATATTATACATAGAATGCATCGTCACTAATTCCGCTGCATGGGGGAGCCACAACTTACAATTTTGAACTTAATGATGAACCCATATGATCTCAGCATAGCTGCAAAATCAATGTCTTCTCCACTGAGTCCTTCGAACTTAGTCAATCAATCTTGAGCTAGAAATGAAGTCGGGTCAGTGAAACTTGTGCATCTCTACTCTCATCTACTCACATGCTGAGTATCCCTGCGAAGCATCACAGCATTCACCTCTGGTTCGAGCTCAGTTGCGTGTCATTCAGTCAGCAATTCCATAGCACAGAATATGGAATAGTGTGGAATGAGCTTTTGATGAAAGCTGTCTTCCGAAAGGTCGAAGAGTTCCGCATCAGGAAGAGTAGGGATGGACATCGTGAAGACAAGGGTGTGGCAGAACAACTGTGTGATGCACCATTCTGTTTAGGTAATTGATCGGATGTCTCCTATTTGGATTGCATGCCTGTTTCAGCGAATTCGCTTCTATCCGGTGGGGATAGATTTTTCTATTCTGGCACCCCAGTATAGGGAATAACCTAGTTGAAATGTACCAGAAAAAATGTCTGCTGGCGAATTCTACTTGACTGATAGTCTCCGCCTCCTCTCACTCTGAACCCCCGTGGTTTTCAAAGTGAACAACCGTATCTCGAGCAGCAAGTCGAATGCAACGTCGTGCAGTCCTGCATTCTAGTATGCACGGTGTGCAAAGAGATGACGCCGTCAACATATACAGTCTGGAACAGCTCTGCATGCGGCGGCGCCTGAAATTTGCGTTCCAACATTCTCCATTTCTGGGTGCCAGTAGTTCGCTGCCAAAAAGTCCATCTGCAGCGTGCATGCAATGGGTGCTGGCTTCATCACCGGGCTGTGCTTCTCTCCGAGCACTAATCTCGCGGTCGATGCTGCAAATCGTCCATATTTCTCATTAGCATCACCCACCACCCGTCTGGATCTGGAACCCATACGGTTGGTGGTGGGTGATGCTTGCCTCATGTTTCCGATATCAGTATCCACGAATAAGCCCCCTCCGAGTTATCTCCATTGTCTTCTGTGGCGCCCTAATTTCTTATCTCCAACAATTTCACTCTGTTGTTGTTTTATTTTGGACCTTTCCGTTCAGAACTGCGAGGTGAATATTGCAATCGAGCGAATGGAAGTTGTCTGCCCTCCGTAATGGCGTCGTCGGAACGCGCATCCAGATGGGCAAAGTAATTATGGTAACTGTAGGCGAATGAAGTAACGCAATCCTATATTCGAGGAAATCGAGTTGGGGTGGTGGTTCTCCTCAAGTAGTAATCGCCTTTCTTGGGCGATATAGCGGGCCCGTCCCGGCGGGGAGAAATCGGTAGGTCTTCTGATGAGGTGTCGTAGCTTGCAAACAACGAACCGAAACTGCTGAGGGTCTGGCTGCTTCTGGATTCTGAAATGGTACCTTTCTTTGGGGATTGGCTGGGTTGATTCTCCATGGTCGAGTCCTGACGAATAACTGGCGAGCAGGGAGCACTTGCAGACTGGTTCAAGTAAGACAGATACTTTCTGTTGGAGTAGCTGAACGGTTTCATGGACGAGGTGGACAGCGAGGAGGGAAGATTCAGCACCGGAGGTAACGGAGCCGTAGGCGAGAACGAGAGTTTTCGCAGTTCGTTGACTGCTGCAGTGACATTGAGTGATTGTGGATGTAGAGTTTCGTTGATGATGTCGCCGGCCACAACGCGATGGCTGGGCACTTCATACCATTTGCTAGTGGAGGCAACAATGAAATCTACCATTGGTTCCGACAGTAGCACGTCGTCCATTGCCAAGAGCGTATTCATGTATCTGTCCAACTCTTCACAGTGCGTCACCAACTGCTTCATGTCGTCTTTCTCCTGTTGCTTGACCCACGACGCTGGCTCGGGCTTGGACGAAGTACGCAACGACCTTGGAGGCGACGGAAGCTTTACAGAAATTTGGAGTTCCTCAACAAGGCACAAGTGAAGATGTTGGAACTCGTGGAAGTACTTGGCGAAGTGCTTGACGACGCCCGAAAACATCTGGATGTCCAATCTGTACCAGGTATGATTGTTGCTGTCGAGGAGCACGGTGGATACCGAGATTGACTTGATTTCGTCCATAATTGGCGACTTGGGTGACTTCACTTTGGTGAGCCACTCGATGGAAACTGGTCTTTTGGCGTCGTTGATGGCAATGTCGACGTACAGAGCAGGAACAAGCCCCGTGTCGTTGCGATCAATGCATTGCACCATCAACCATCCATTTCCAGGTCTATCCAAGAGCTTGAAGTAGTCATTTTCTCGAATGGATACCTCTGCATTGTTCTGGGCGCAGAAGTCGTATTTTGCTCTTAGAACGACCACTGGGAAGACGGATTTTCTGAAAACAGGACTTCCAGAGGAAGTGGGTGAGTTCAGTGGGGAATGAAGCATTGGAGAAGAGATTAGGAGCTTCTTCAAGTTGCGAGATAGCTTGTGCTGTTTGGAGCTGAAGACACTGGAAGACATGACAGGCGTCTGTGGCTGCGAAAACATCACGAACAATTGTACTTGCCCGAGGACGACGGTCTGTGGTGAGAATGGATGGAGCAGCGTCTTTCCGCGGAGAAGAAATCACGGATTCACGACCAGTGAAATTCAAAGACGTTTGGGGATATGAGCCAGTAACTTCCGCTTGTAAATATGATGCCGGTGTGTAGGTGAAATTCGCAGATTTAACCGCCGTGGTGTACCTGATGGAACATGTGCATGCATAAGCGCATGCGCGCTGCGGATTTGGATATGTGATCCTGTATATACTTTTAGACATCAAGCCTCCGAGGTCCGGAACCACACTATTAGGCGAAGATGTTGACGGTGGTTAGATAGTAAGGGGTCAAATGGTCGAGGCATGTGGTGTGATCCTAAATGTCAGAAAAGGTAGCGCGCCATGAATAGATTCGGGTCGGGAAATCCGAACAATGCAAGCTGCAATACGTGGCACATTGTAAACACGGGGGACTCAAAAAAATAACATGACCATGAGCAGAATAAGCAAAGGGCGAGGAAAATAGAACAAATGCATGCAATTAACTTGGCCGATCAATACAAGCAAGCTGTCGATCCGCACAAATAGGGAAATAGAAGGAATTATCGCCGCAGGGACGAGACGGCATTTCAACAATCAGAATTGAGGAAAATACCGATCCTGAGAAGACAGCCTGAGGTCTGTGAACCTACAGGGTTTGTGAACGAAGTTAAAAATAGGATCTTTTGGCTCTCGATGGTGATCGCTTTGACGATATGGGGAGCCTCGTCTCTACTGGAATATAGACTCACATTTCGTCGGCATACTTCAGACTCTTTTATCTACAAAATTTCATCTGCTCTTTGCGGTGAATTTAGTTGTTTGGAGCTTTGGAGGAAAGCAAGACAGTTGTTGTCACATTTTTTGTTGTCTGTGAAGTCTAATGGTCAACTTAATTTCTCCCTCTCTCTGAAAACTTCAGCTTCAATGTTCATTTTGAGTGGGTTGCTCTAGTCGTCACGTAATAAGCAGCCAGCCCCCACGTTAGGAAGCAATCCCTACCATGACATAATGGTCCTTGTGGAGACAGAAAAATATCCATTCTAATTCCCTATAAAGCCCACATTTCTCTTTTATATTGCGATTAAACTGCTGGTCGTTTCACATTCTCTCAGCTCGGCCAACATGCTTGTCTTTGTCCAGCGTCTAATAGTCTACGATATATACGATGCTAGATTATTCACACCAAATTTTGAATTATCATCGCCGGGCCACCAATTCTTCCATCCACAATTTACCGTTACCAAAGGAGCATCGATCTCGTCGGGGTTCGTGCTGACTATTCCGCAAATTCTTCGTTGGGGACCCAAAGAAGGTGGAAAAGCTACGGAGCATACTCTGATCGTAGATCACGATATACTATACTCGGATATATTATTATTTCAAAAACATCAGCAGAAGTGAAAAAAGAAAGTGAGATTCTCACGTCAAGAGTAAAAGCACCCTGTCCGACTGGTGCAAAAACTGTAGGCTATCGAATTCGGGCGAGTCGATTTCCTGGAACGAGTCCGAGTTCGGAAGCTTGATATAGAGGTTGTTGAATGCAACCTTGTTGTAGATATGATTCTTGAACGCATCGAGCGACGTGAAGCTTTTTTTGTCGACTGCCACCACAAGAATATCACCCGTCTGGGTCTTGATCTTGCACTTGATTTGGGGCACCGTGTTCCTCATTGGGCTCAGATCTGCCAGTCCCACCGGCATAGTTGCCTGGCTAATTTTGCACGTTTCCGGTGTGGGAGGAAGATTCAGAGGAGGTGGGTATTTAGACGTGATTAACTGGCCCGCAGAAACAGCCGTAACGGATTTGGACCTTGTGACTCCCGGGTTGGAAACATTTCTCTTTTGGCTCATAGACCGCAACGGTTCACGCGTGGATGTCGATCTTGAAGGCTCACGGGTCGACTTGGATCTTCCGAGTGGAGGATTCAGGCCAAAAGTAGCGGCCTGGTGGTAATGGTTGTAGATGTTCTTTGATTTTGCTCTTTGCAAGCCAGAACCCTGTGGAATCACATATTTCAGCGGCGAACCATCGGCGCTCTTGGATTCGGAGCTCTCGACTTTGACCAATTTGGATTCCGACGCAAGTGTGACCGATCCAGGCAAGATCCGCTGGCTGATTCCATCGTTGGTATCGTTAAGCGCATCTTCCACCACAATTCCTGGCCGCTGGCAGTATCCTTTCTCCAACCAGTCAACTAAAGTAGGCGACGCCTGATATCTTTTATTATGGATTAACTCATTCATATAGGCACTTAGATCTCTGCACCTGTTGGAAAAGATTTCTCTCATTTCTGCTGATTCCCGCTTATTGCTAGGGATTGGCTCAGGAAGTTTGGGTGGCTTGGCCACGTTTTTGTTCCCCGAACTATTATACATTTCTAGAATCGACACGTGCAAATCGTAGAAGTCCTGATAGTACCGGCAGAGATACCCTTGTTGTCCAGTACTGTAAGTTACATCTATACGGTACCAGAAGCGGTTTTCGAAGGTCAAATAGTGGGAAACCGCTACCGTGAGCGGATAAGGCATATTGTTGATAGTTATCGGCACATTATTGGCCAACAACGTCTTGACTTGGGCATCCACGAACGATTTCGATTGGAGAGAGGAATTTTTATCTGCTTGGTGTAACCAATCGAGGGTGATGGGGTTCAAAGGGTCATTGACGGCAATATCCACGTACAAACAGGGTACCAATCCCGGAGGAAGCATTTTGTCGATGAATTTTACCAATACCCATCCGTTGGATAGCCGATCGAGGAGTTTCAACACATCACCTTTTGAAACGGAGAGTTCTTCGCGGGTTTCAGCTTGAAAGTCGAACTTGGCCGCCAAAATCACATTGCATCGCAACGGCGACTTTACCTGGCCCAACGCACTGGGCTGGGAGATTTTCAATTGTTTGATATTCAGTATTAGAGTCTTGGCCATTGGAGAGGAGAAAATGGTATCAAGAAAACATTGGGGCGCGTTTCAGGGCTTACACGGCTGTTGCACGGCTGGGAGCCGCACGTGACGTTTCACTCTGAAACCTTAAACATGATGGTGTCATCCTGCATTGAGAGGAGTCGCGAGATAGCCTGAAACAGCGAAAACATGGCAGACCTTGAGTCAATCCCGGGCAAGTTCCCGGTCGGATTTACCACTTTCCGGATCGGACTTCGGAGGTTTTCGATTTGGTGTTTCCGGCATACAGTGGATCATGTGGCGTTTTCTCACTTCTCATCATTCTTGTAACGTTGCATCGAAAGCTTAGAATTAGCGGATTTCACTTTGGGCTTCCGCCAAGGATTGGTACATCCAGCTTGATGTTCCTTGAATGGTCTAGGCGCTTGATTGCAGCAGAGCAAGGTCGAATTAGTCGTAGAGTTGGATAGATTTTCATGGTTACCAATGGTGCAGAGGCATGGGGATATTAGTTCTTAGGCGGGAGAGGAAAGCTGGAAAAAGTGAAATAAATTGACCAGAACGGTCAAGAAAATAACAATAAAGCGGTATGAAATCAATTCATTAAAGAGTTTTCATCATTCGATTGAACGATTGAATCTCAAAGAAAATGTCTCCAGCACGCGAACCGACACAGCAACAAGTGCTGGGCCGGATTATTTAATGCTGGATGATTTTTCTGCATCCGGCCATTTGTGCTTGACCAAATGGAGGTACGTTGGTTTTGCTGGTAATCCAGATGGGTAGTAATATGTGAAGAGCAGAGGAAGGTGTGAAAAATTTCTTTACATGTGTGCGTGCGCACACCGCGGCCCATGTCCTGCATTTTTGTGCCGATTCCATAGGTAGCATTCACTTACACAAATCGCCTTGTTCTACTTTTCTCCAATTCTCCCCTTGATCTATTTTTCTCCCCTTGATCTCCCCTTGCTCTATTTTTCTCCCCTTGCTCTTCTTTTCTCATTTTCCTCTACTTATCTCCTCTGGGCCCTATTCTTCTTACGCATACCTACGCTCTAATTCCCCACTCATCTATTATACCGATCTATACTCTACTCCTCATCTTCCAATTCCTCTCTACGATGCTTCTAGAACGCTGTGGAACTATGTCTCAGTGGGGTGCATCTGCCGCTGCCGCTCCCCGCCTCCATACCTCTTTGAATTTTTCACTAGTACATCTTCCACCTGCACCAGCACCTGGCCCGCTACAAACTGCTACATCTAGCAATATCTCATGACGTAAAGTTGTTCGCAGTGGAATGTAGTTTCGACTTCTACGAGGATCTTACTTGGCATTATGTACCTGAGCTGCATGACCATAATTGAACCAGTGCTAGCGCACACAAGGTTCGAATCCACTACATGTTTATCTATACTCTCTCGCCGTCTGCCTTTACCAAAACATTGTAACATATTCACCTCATGTCCTCTCTTTCTGTCTGTTTGTCTTGATGCCATCTCCTGTACTCCCATTGCTTTTGTCTTTTTATCTCGATATCATCTTCTCTCGTACTGCCATTCTTTCTACCTAGCCAAATCATGCGATCCTCTCAACGGTGCCAAAGAAGTGGGATTTTTAATTTTGCCTTATGAATCGCCCATCATTATCATTGGGGAAAATGGTAGTGTTTCGGTCTACTCTCTAAATTTCGTGTCCTGAAGCTCCATCCTGCTGGTGGGGACTGTGTTTTACCAGGATTCAGCTGATCTCCACAAAAAATTTACGCCCAAAACGGTAAGCCGTTGTGATACTTGTACCTGGCCAAGTCTATGGGCTAGTCGCGCCGAACTGATCCATGCATGGACGGTGCAACCTCCTGATGCATTGACGCTTCTGGTCGTCTGCATGCATTTGCCGTTGGCCATTCCCGTATCCCGCCAATTCTCCGAATGCAACCACCAGCCGGAACGGTATAAAAAGAAAAAATGATGTGTTGGACAGTCCATGGTGACGGTTGCTAAAACCAGAATCTAGTTTCACGTAATGCCTCCCATTGTGTTGAAGCCGTACAGGATTTGCTCTCAATCATTGGCATGGCTTCGGAAGTACGAATTATAGCGCGACACGTCAAATGCAATCCTCCGCCGCATGCAGGGCCGGACATGCATCCTATGGACGTTTCACAATACTCCATTTTCATCGCCAATGTGTCCTTTTAGGAGAATAATATCCTGCGGTCACGGGACTCTATTAGCCGAGATATCTATCCATCAGCGCACAGGTTCCATGGCTTTGCAGAGAGGGGCAGAGGACTATTATACCCGAACGGCATCCATTATTCAGAGAATTTTTGTCTACTTTTTTTGGTTCTCACTTTCTATCGTCGAGTTGTTCAGTCTCTTTGCAGAGCATGGAGTTAGGAGCTAGCCCATTTCCCCTCCGCCCTTTTATTGAATAACCCGCCGAATGGAATTTTCCTCTTCACTCAACTACTCACTTGGTGACTTTCCTTTCGTTCCTTTCGGTCCTTTCGTTCCCTTTGTTTCTTTCGTTCCTTCGTTAGTTGGACTATTACTGACGCCTCCGATTAACTTCGTAGGCTCTTCACGCAATTGACTCCTGAATAGCCTCCAAGGCTTCTGGATTCTCGAATTTATTTGACGGCCAGTTCACCTTGTTGTTCTGTTACTAGAAAATTGTCCCAGGAAAAGACAATCGCCCCAAATAACATAGAGGCCCACTACTCCCACTGGACACTCGTCTATTACCCCGGAACTCCTTTCCCGCTGATACGGTGATTACAATCCCGAACTTCCCCAGTTGGTCCAGCATATAACCCAAAGGTTATTCTGCCGCACCTGCATTATACTTCCATTCTGCAATATCGCCTATTACAAATTCCATGGCAGAATCGGCGATCAACTCTCCCAACTCGGCTAACACGAACTCACTCGGGTTGGGAACCTTGGATTCGCTCTACAATGACCTGATTGTGGCTTTTGATACCCCCTACAACATGTACAATTTCGATGCGGTTGCAAAATCAAACCCGACGCCAGCGCAGTCCTACTACCTGCTGGACGATATCCACAAGTTCCAGGTGCAGTTGTACCAGGAGCTACGATTTCAGGTAGCCAGACAGGATCTTCACGACCAGATGTTTGCTTCCGCCACCAACGATATGGCATCCATGAGCGGCGCTTCCACCATTGATACCCCTAACCTTAATTCTCCAGTCTTGTCAGTACTGGACCATGCAGACTACCATTTTCCTGAAATGCCCGAAATGCCTTATGTGCCCGAAGTTCCAGAATTGAATCTTTCGGTGCCAGATTTGACGGAGGTACCTTCTCCCAAAAAACGCAAGGTGGAACGTCCTCCAAAGCCTCCTCCACCAGCCAAAGATCCTCCAGTTAAAAAACATACTCGCAAACATATCATGACACGTTCACGCAGCGGATGCTGGATCTGTCGCATCAAACACTTGAAGTGCGACGAGAACAGACCCGTATGCGTCAAATGCGCGAGGTTTGGAATTCAATGCGACTATTCCCCCCACAGACCCGAATACGTTTCCAACATGGAGATGCGGCGCCAGAAGTTGGGCGCCATCACCACCAAGAAGAGACGCACGGTACCTCCCAATGACGCATGATCACCAAAAAATAAAGGGTGTGATGATGATCTTGACAGCATTCCATGCTGTGCTGCTTATGCATAATTTTTGCAAGATGCGTACACCTGCAGGGCAGACTTTTGCATACTATTGGGAAATTTTCGATGTTCACCACCTACTTTGTTGCCAGAATATCTGCTTATCTTCAATACTTATTCTCATAGTACTTGTTTCTTGTAGCTGCTATAGTATTCACTGCTACACATCTTTGCTTCTGGGATCTTCGAATATGATTATTGTGCGAACAATGCATACACGTACTGTGTGTCCTCGCCTCCACACATGACTCCCAACGCTATTCCGGGATTCCTTGCACGGGGCAGGGCATAATCTGCCAGGGAGCTAAAGATAGTAATGAGTGGAAACGGAAAAGGTTTTCGTTTGTAAGTATTAACAATAGAATTCTAGAAGTGACGCCCATGTGGATATTGTATACACAGGTTCCAATACATTACATCTGTCTTCTTGCAGCGACAAGCACTTCTATTATTCCCATTCGGGCACATGAATTCTCTTGTGGAGGATGAACTCTCCGTCGTGGTAGTTAGAGACGACGGTGGTGTCCCCATTCTCTAATTCCGAAGCATTCACATCTCGATCCTCGCTGTCCCCACGGTACTCCACCATCGTAATGGAGTCGCCCTCGAATCCAATCCATGGTCCGTACAATGGGTCAACCAATTTCGGATATGCGTAATCAGTAAATTGCTCCCTCTCTTCATCAATTGTGGAAACCTTGCGCCTATGATTGAAAGTTCCGTCCTGATGATAACCAGTGGAAAAGTCACCATCCAAGAGAACTGAACTTTCTGTGTGTATCTCGTCTCCTTCTTCAATTGCGCTGCCGAGCTCCTCGTTATTCTCGGCTTGGGAAATATCGAAAGGCAGTCTTGATTTGATACGTGGCATGAGAGACTCGCCGCTTGCATTTACGGAATCGACGGGAGTGGCCAGCAGCAGGTCGTCATCAAATTCCTTATCAAAATCGAACAGGTTCTGAATTGCTCGAAGGGCAATAAAATTATGAAGTGGGAGATAGTATCTTTCGAAATTCCATGCAACAATTAGCGTCACAGCAAACAATGGGGTGCAAAGAATTGAAAGTAGGATGGCACCTTCAAGAGCTAACGTACCACACATGAAAAGCTGGAAGATGATGAGTCCGAAAATGAGCCTTCTGAAGATCATGGGCCAAACCTTGCCGGTCGAATGTGGTGGGTGAACAAAACTGTAAATGAGTTGGTATTTGTAAACAAAGTACCCCATCAAAAAATAAACAAGCCCGCTTGTGACAATCTTGGTGGACACAACCGAGTAAGTTAGAATGATGATGAAGATTAAAATATGCTGAGGAAGGTTGATTCCAAAGTCAAAGACTGGCGGGGTATAATAGAAGAATCGGTAATCTCTCGGAGTTTTCAAGAAGATATTCTTCAAAAGGAAAAGCTTGCCGATGACGTTCAAAATGACAAAATCGCCGATCTGAAGCAACTTAACTGGGAACATTGCCAACCCTTGCAACAAAATCAAGTCCACATAAAACAACGAGAGCTTTTTGAGCGAACTAGCCAACTGAGACGCGAATTTCGTGGTGTCCCCAATTGATGTGAAGTAATCCCACAAAGTTCCTGTGATAGTGAATACCAAAAACAAGATGAAAAAAATGAAGAAGAAGTTCTTCAGGAGCGATGATAATTCAACCTCACTGGACAGTGAATACCCTTGCATGAGAGTGAGGTATCTATACAAATAGGGGAACGATAAGTTCATCAAGGAGAACAACATTGGAGGCAAGATACCCGTAACAAAAGTACTCAACCACTTGCTCCGGGAAATGAAGTGGCCCAACGCGGGCCAGAACTTGGTGATGGTCTTTATGTCAAGCAATGTGGACAAGGTGGTGACCAAGAAGAATATCACCGAGTAACTCAACACTATGAAGAAGGTGATCATGTACGATTTTGACAGTTTCTCATAATATGAGAGCTTGAGGTTCTGCCAGTTGATGTCCTTAGCAGCAGGAGCTAGGGAGACAATAAGCTTGTACACTCTTGGATCAAGCACCGTCTGTGCAGCCATTTGGGCGGAAGATACTGAGTCCATGGTAACAAATGCTGAGGGAAGAATTCTGAAGTCGGAATCCTTGCCAGCTGGAATGGTAGACAGAGACAGGTCGAATTTGTTTTGGATATGACGGATTTTCCCGTCGATAGCCACTAATTCGGAGGCCAAGGCATCGATTCGCAGGCGGAGCTTCAATTTTGATGGGGAATCGGAAGGAACTTCCGGATTTGTTGCGGGCAAAACCCGGGGGACTCGATGATTGTACAAGTCGACCTTCAAGCCGTAGTAGCGAGAGTAGAGTTTCTCCAAGTCGAAAATTAGGTCTTGGCGTTTGTCAAACAAGTCCTGTAGCGGCAGCCAATCATATATTAGCTTGACATCCACCACTCGGCCGATCCCCAAGTCCTCCATGAAACGCTTGAGAAGATGCGGGTCGTTCTTGCGAATGAGCCTCCATGGGATTCCCTCGAGCTTGATGGTTCTATCTGTTATGGAATTCTGTGCAGCCAAGTACTTCTGGCGGGTCTTAATCACGAGTTTGGTGAAGGAAAAGAGCGACCAATACACGGTAGCAGAGAAGAAGTAGGTGAAAACAGGATACACCCATAAGTAGCGGGGAAACTCCTCATCCAAGGGCGGATTGGAGTCTGTGGTGAAGGAGAACATTACCAGCCACACAATATTGTCCTTGTCGTAGTTTCCTGTGAAATAGTAGCGAATCGGGCTCAATACCAATATTCCAGCAACCGAGAGCAACAGAAAGGTGAGAATACCCATTCTGAAGAACACCAACACCACGAAGGCATCCAATCCCGAGTACTCCAACACCTCATCGTCAGTGATGGCCAAAACTGCACCAACCCACTTGAACAAGTCGTTGGGTAGCAGTTTCTGGCGAATCAGAGGTTTGCGGAGAGTTCGAACCGCATACATGTGGGGCCAGCGGCGGCGGAGAATGCAGAAGAGGAGAAATGTGAACATTCCAATGGCCACAGAAAGCACGAGCTGGGTCTTGAAGACACGCAGCTGGCTGGGGCCGTAAATTCGATTATCGTCATCCATGGAGTAGGAAGAAAGAAGAGTGCAGGTGGAGAGAAGGTGGAGAGAAGGTTGATAGTGGGAGGAGGAAGGGTAAAAGGAAAGCAAAGATCATAGGGAAGTAGAAAGAGGAGAGAGAAGAGAAGATATTGATGAATATATGACCGGTAATTTTGGTATCGGAAGAGGTGATTTGGAGGAGTTGCGAATTATCATGTCTAGAATTTATGTGCGATTGCTCTACAATAGCGTGGACTCGGAATTCCTTGCTGTCGGAGATCGCTTAGGAAAATATTTGGTTGAAAATTATATTGCGTATCGAGGAATTAGGCGTTGGTTGCCAGGATAATACTCTTTCCCTTGACACAAATTGGGGTAAAATGTCTTCCAGCAGATCCAAATAAGCTGTAGTACTTTAGCTGTGGTGAGATGGAAGTTTGAACTTGTAGCGTTGTGAGTTGGGTCGAAAGGTCGATCTGAAACATATCTGGCTCAAGGGAAGTTTGGAATTCAAAATTGGCCATTATGATCTATTTCTATCGGATTGCTATCATAATGCGATCTGGATAATGATGGAAATCACATTGAAGTTCGCTTGAGTTTACGAAATAAGAGAGTAAGACCAAAATCTGGAGAAGAACTATTTTATCGTTTCGAAGCAAAGGCAGAACCAGAGTTAACAAACTCTTCCAGATGAAGTATTCTGCTTAGACTTGTAGAGGTCATGTTCAGCTGATTTGCCGACTATTAGGAATTTTAGTGTATGAATTCTGTTCCCTATATCAGACAGCTACATTTCTAGAGGTACAGACGTGTATTGGCTTCTTCACCCAAAAAGCACAGTCCAGCGAACTTGTGGCCTGGTGAGTAAAGAAAGTCACCACAGTGACATAAAAAAACATGGGAATCATGGTAACGCTAGCCACTATGGAGCAATAGAACTATTGCGAGAAATAAAACGCCGTATTAATGCCTCAGGGGAGTATCACGGCTCATTGTTGAGACGCTTAAGTTTTCTGGTTTCTAGGTGCTATTACCTCATTTTGCACCCCGCACTAGTGTCTGTGCATAGTTGTGCTCATCTTCACCGATTCTCAATAATCCGCTATCATCTCAGTTGTATGCTTATAGCCAATCAGCGTAGCATATTCTTTTTCACATTGCTGATCTTTTTCATTTTGTGTATTCACTCTTTCACTCTGCCTATCACTCTGATCTGCCTCGTAGTCTACAAGCCTATTTTCCGATCCATTTAAGAAATCTATCGGGCCACTCTCTACGGTCTTCTACAATCTTCCACTTTCTTCTATCTTTATCCTCTAATACTCTATCTTTCTCCAACTCTCCCCTCTTTCCCACCTCTGAATACCTCCACCCACTTCGTCGGGTTCCTGCCCTGCACACCACCGAGAAAAATCAAAAAT
Organism: Sungouiella ezoensis; assembly: GCA_030569115.1. Taxonomy (NCBI): domain Eukaryota; kingdom Fungi; phylum Ascomycota; class Pichiomycetes; order Serinales; family Metschnikowiaceae; genus Sungouiella; species Sungouiella ezoensis. The sequence goes on from JAJMJY010000041.1 coordinate 21,487, forward strand.
CTCAAAATCTCCAATATCTAATCCACCAATCTAAATCCAAACCAAATCCAAAATGACCGACGTCTACGTGGTGGTTCATCTCGCCACCACCTGCGACGACTCAGCCGTCTATCTCCCCCGTGACGCCTGCGAGTTGTTGGAAATCTCCTGGTGTGTAGTGGATGTTAAGTCCCTCCACATGCTGGCGAGAGAATCGATATTGGTAAAACCCGCCAACACCCCGATCACCCCGGCGTGCCACCATAAGTACAAACTCACGTGGGATTCGGTGAAGGCCGGCTGCTCCTTCAAGGACGCCATCGCCCTCTTCGATAAGAAACTCTCGCTGGAAGTGGCAGGCAGAGATTTCACTTTTGTAACTGTTGATGTCCATGCTCTCAGAGTACTGCTTCCTCGCGAGGCCAGAGACAAGAGCGTGGTGTTGCCCGTGTATTTGCAGCACCCAAGAGTGTTTGATTTGTACAACGAGTATCTGAAGTGGCAATCTACTCATCCCGAGGCCATGAGTTATCCCAGCTCGTGTTTGGCCAATATCATCACCGCCTTGTCGGTGGAAGTTCCCGAGGGCTGGACCGAGGACTCGGCGGACCACGCGCGTCTGACGGTGGACGTTTACGCCGGTATTTTGGTGCAGTTGGTCAAAAAGTCCATGCCGGTGGATGTTCATCCGCTGGTTTTGACTAAGCCCTACGATACCGCCCACGACGCTAAGATCTTCTTGGCCGAGCGCTCCAAAATCTTGTATCTCTCCAACTTGCCGCCCGACACCACCCAATCTGAGCTCGAATCGTGGTTCACTCAATATGGTGGTCGGCCAATAGCTTTTTGGACCCTTAAGAACGTCGATGCAGACCAGAAGAACCAGCAGAACAATACCGACACCGCTAAGGGAATCGCAGGTTTTGCCGTTTTTTCCAAACATGAGGAGGCCGCCGAGTCCTTGTACATGAACGGAAGAGTATTGAATGACCGAGTAGTGGAGGTCCAGGCTTCTTCCACCCGAGTGCTCGATCGTGCGTCCGAGTTATTGACTCCATTCCCGCCGCTGAAAAACAGACCCAGACCGGGCGACTGGACGTGTCCGTCGTGCGGCTTCTCCAACTTTCAACGGAGAATCGCCTGTTTCCGATGCTCTTTTCCTGCCACCAGTGCTGTGGCTATTCAGGAGCAGATGTATACGGGTGGGGGAAATAACTCTGGCCAGGACGCTGGTTCCACCAACTTGAGACGTCACAAGGGCGACGAGAAGCTGTCGCCGACGGGCTACGGCGGATACCAGGACCACTATCAGAATTCTCATCATGTTCTCAGAAATGGAAACGGCTACAACAACGGCTACAACAACGGATACAACCACAACGGTGGAAACGGCCAGCGTGCTCACTACGGCAACTCGGTTCCCTTCCGTGCCGGGGACTGGAAGTGTGCTAACGAAACATGCCAGTACCACAACTTTGCTAAGAATTTGTGCTGCTTGAAGTGTGGCGGCGCCAAGCCCACTTCGATGGCCCATAGCAACTCCAATGGACCAGTGAGCCACTCAGGCAACACCGCTGCCGCTGCAGCTGCTGCAGTCGCTGCTGGTTCCATTCATTCTGTCAACTCCACCGCTGCAACCATCGCTGCCGCAACGGCAAGTGGCCAGGCGTTGAATCTCAACAACAACTTTCTCAAGTTGCAGCAGCCACAGCCACATCCATCGAGACAGGACCGTGGATCTCAGTCGAAGTCGTCGTCGCCCATGGGCAACGGACTTTACGTTCCTATGTTGCAACAGTATCAATATCAGGGCAAGCAGCAGGGCACGACGCACTTGCCACAGCACTTGGCATTGTTGCATGGCCAGTCGCAGTCTCCGCAGCAGACCCGTGGCCAGAAGAACTCACAGTCTTCGAGCAGCTCTCCGGGATTGTATGTCCAAAATCTGGGCTATCATTACAAGCACAGCTCCGAGGGGTTGCATGGCGGAAATGGCATCAACTTGCTCAGCAACCGGATCAATTCTTTATCGTTGAACAACACGAGCACGAACTAATTGCATGGAGGGCGAGTTCATTAATTTTAATTGCAAGGCTAGGGATATGGAGAGGAGTTTGGAGGGTCGAGAACGACCACAAGAAAAGAAAAGGAAAAAAAAATTCGAGTGAGAGAAAAATTATGCTAGTGTGTTATACAGTTGCACATTTGTGCATAGGTGCTTGGGAAGCTGGTGTGTCGGTAGCTAAAAGAGAGTTTATTCTATTTAAAATCGTAGAAACCGAGTACTTCAGTTACTGTATGGAAGTCGCACCTCAACCTGACACGTACTAAATATTCAAGATAGAGTATACTACACCAACATGAGTGATAAATATTCGATTATCTTGCCCACCTACAACGAGAGAAAGAACTTACCCATTCTTGTATACCTCTTGGACAAAACCTTCAAGCAGGAGAAATTGGACTGGGAAGTAATCATTGTGGATGATAACTCACCAGATGGAACTCAGGAAATTGCCAAAAAATTGATCGACATTTTCGGTCCAGAACACATCCAGTTGAGAGCCAGAGCAGGAAAGTTGGGTTTGGGAACTGCTTATGTCCACGGATTGCAGTTTGTCACCGGAAATTTTGTGATTATCATGGACGCAGACTTCTCGCACCATCCAGAAGCAATTCCTCAGCTTATTGCTAAACAAAAGGCCGGAAACTACGACATTGTCACGGGAACACGTTATTCAGGTGACGGTGGAGTGTTTGGCTGGGATTTGAAGAGAAAATTGGTTTCTAGAGGGGCCAATTTCTTGGCTTCTACCGTGTTGAGACCTCAGGTGTCTGATTTGACTGGGTCGTTCCGGTTGTATAAGAAAGACGTTTTGGCCAAGATCATCAGCGAGACCAAGTCGAAGGGATACGTCTTCCAGATGGAGATGATGGTGAGAGCCAAGGCATTGGGGTTCACGGTTGGGGAGGTTCCCATCAACTTTGTGGATAGATTATATGGAGAGTCGAAGTTGGGAGGCGACGAGATCGTTCAGTACATGAAGGGAGTGTGGACGTTGTTCACTAGCGTATAGGGAAGGAAAACTGAGAGTTTGAGGGATGTAGATGAGCTCCAGATGGATATGATTGAGAATATGGATAAGATTGAGAAGAATCCAGATGAGATTTGTGAGACAGATGAGGTTATATCTGTAATGTGAGAATAATTCAGAAGAATTCAAGCGAGTTTAGGGTGTTGCATTCCTTTCTTGTCACCAGATACCATAACACTTTAAGTGTACTACTCAATGAATGTCGATAGAGGACTTGAATACTCAATGAGTTCTAAGAGACGAGATAACACTTCATGGGAGAAGAATTGAGGATCCTAATTCTATTTAAGGATTCTGTTGAGAATAATTCCAATGAGATGAATCCGATGAGTTGAGCTCTTCTCAATGAGATGAACTCAAATGGGCTGAGAATTCAGAAGAAACAAGACTGATCTTTCATGAGCGTGCTCTGAAAAACGACTGGATCATACTAGCAATCTTCATCGCTACATTCTGATTTCACCTTCTCTTTATTGAACTACCCCTCCCCTAGTAGTACTTACTCTCCACCCCTTCAGTATAAACCTCCTTCGCATCCTCAATCAGCACCATAGTAGGCTCATTGCCTGGGCACCCCTTGTCGAACAAGGTTGGTCTGACGATCATCTTTCCTGGGTAAATTCCAACAGTACTGTAGACGGTGCATCCACACTCACCGCAGAAGTACTTGACCTTCTCCTTACCACTTTTCAGTCTTGGTGGTTGAAGTAAACTTCAATTTTTGCCAGGATCTTCAAGGACAAAGTCACTCTCATCGTAAGGAGCCATGATCTGGCCAATGTTACCAGCACTCTTTCTGCAGTCTCTGCAGTAGCAAATAATGGACGCGGCTGGCTCACCGGTGGTCTTGAAGCTGATGGCTTCACACATACAAGATCCAGTACTTTAAGTCATTTCAAATAGATAGGCTAGTAGGGTTGAGGGGTAGATATTAAGAGAGTAATTGAAAAACGTTGGAGAACCACCGCTTATATAGTGATCAGGGCCAGGGATCACAACGTAGGCCGAAGAACAATGGGCCATCCGAGATAGAGGAAAACGCAATTTTGAGAAGAGGAAAGGCTATGAAATGATAGGCATAAATTTCGGTTGAATGACATATCATCGTCATGAACAGAATTATTATTTCGAATCTACGTCATGAGTAACTATTTTTTTTGGAGCTGTAGGCTTAGATTTCAAGATTGCCGATATTGAGGCACGGTGATCATTGTGATAAGCGCAAATTTCGGCTTTGTCGCAGTAGCTCCATAGTCACGAATGCAGTTGAATTTCTTCATCAGGAGTTACTTAAACTTCATCTTTCGTCTTCGATCTTTACTTCGAGTTGCTTGACTTTCTTTGAACGATTCGCAACGTTTTTCTAAACCTATAGTTCCTCGGCAAAGTGGGGCATTTCATAAATACAAGAACTGCCCGCAAAAATCAGAATCACACTCTAAGAAAGGGGGCCTTCGTTATAAAGTAATTCTCTACCACGACTTTCACCCAAGCCACCTTTTTCCCTACCAGCAATTCCCAAGACTCCAATACCTTGATGTTTCGGCAGTTGCCCCGGTTGCACCCGTACACCCCTCTCATTATAACGACCCCCCTCTTTTTACGCCCGTACACCAAGATGTAGAATAATTCAGCCTTGAATTATGCAACAATAAACCAGTACATCTTTTATCTTGAAAGTGGAATTCAATTGATATGACGTACTCATGGTTGGGATAAGCCTTTCAATGGCGAGATACGAATCCTCTTTTGCGTTTGCTACGTCATGTTGACGTTGACACTGCCCCTACCAGCTTCGCCCCCATTATTATCCAAAGCCTTGTTGGAGTAGTAGTCAGTATGCAAAGAGCTTTTCAATAATAGAGGAAAATTATCAGTTCCACGCTTTTCTGCTGCCAATCTCTATTTTTTGAGTCAAATCATGTTAACACTACTCTTTCTTGACCGAAGTAGTACCTGCATGCTTTATCAACTACTGCGAATCTTCACATCAACTCTCCACCGAAACCCGTACATATCTCTCCATTCAATACACCACTATGGCAAAAGATACATACTTGAAGAAAGTTTTGGGCCCCGAAAAATACTCCAAGATCCGTGCCTCCAAGGTCCTCTTGGTCGGTGCCGGAGGCATTGGCTGCGACCTTCTAAAGGATTTGGTCCTCTCAGGATTCGGCGAGATTCACATTGTCGACTTGGACACAATCACCTTGTCGAATCTCAACAGACAATTTCTTTTCCGGTTGAAGGATATCGACATGCTGAAGTCGCTCACAGTAGCACTGGCCGTGCAAACTTTCAACTACTTTGATTCAAAACTAATACCCCACCATGGAAACGTCATGAATCTGACTCAATTCCCCATAGAGTGGTGGGGCCAATTCGACTACATTTACAACGCACTAGACAATCTAGAGGCACGGCGATACGTTAATCGCATGGCATTGTTTCTTCACAAACCGCTCATGGAGTCTGGAACTACCGGATTCGATGGCCAGATCCAGCCCATTTATCCCTACGTGACCGAATGCTTTGAATGTCAAGTGAAAGCCACGCCCACGACTTTTCCCGTGTGCACGATTCGTTCTACTCCTTCGCAGCCCGTCCACTGCATAGTATGGGCCAAGGAATACTTGTTTAATCAATTATTTGGCGACAGCCAAGAATCTGGAGTCAACCGGGCCGAATTGAGCAAGGAGACAGATGACGATGAGGAAATCCAGCGGATTATTTCTGAGGCAAATGAGCTTTCTGCCCTCAAGAGTTCAATCGGCTCCAGCGACTTCGGTTTTGATCTTATCCGCAAGATATACCACAGCGACGTCGAGAAGTCATTGCGACTTGAATCTTTGTGGAAGACTAGACAAAAACCCGTTCCGTTGAACTTCAACGAGAACTATGCCACCGAGATGTCCGACATGTTGGCAAATGATGCTAACATGCTGTTGTTGTCCAGCGATACCAAGGAATGGTCGACGTTGGAGAACTTGTATGTTCTCGTCAAATCCACCATTGCATTGCAAAAGAGACTCCAAGGAGGAGAAACGATTATTTGCTTTGACAAAGATGACGAGGATACATTAAACTTTGTCGCCGCAGCTGCGAACTTGCGATCTCATGTCTTCAACATCCAGAACAAGACGAAGTTTGACATCAAGCAGATCGCCGGAAACATCATTCCTGCAATTGCAACCACCAATGCCATCATCAGCGGATTCTCCAACTTGGGTTCTTTGCAGCACTTCAGCGAGGCTCCTCGCCCTGAATTGTCCAAAACGGTCTTCATCAGTATTAAACCCAACAAGCGAGCCACATCTGCGATGGTTGAAAAGCCCAACCCCAAGTGTGCGAGCTGTGGAATCACCAGCAAGGCCATTGTCAACGTTAGCGATCGCGTGTTGGACATGACGTTGAGACAGTTCATTGATGGTGTAATAGAAAAGTATGGGTATAGCGGAGATGTTTCTATCATTTTGGGCAGCTCGAAATTGATTTACGACTTTGATTTCGAAGACAATGCGGAAAAGAAACTCAAGGATATCAACGGTTTTGTCGACAACGAGGTGATTCTTATCCAGGACGACGATGACGAGTTGCAGAATTTGGAGTTGTTGATTCATTTCCAGGAAGGAGGTGAGTTGCAGTTACCTGAGGTGAAGCTTAATGAGAAGGTGAATATAACAGAGAAGGAGGAGGAGGAGCAAGAGGAGGAGTCGTATTCCGGAACTGAAGCTATCGTTATCGATGAGGACGAGCGACCAGCCAAGAAGCGGAGGATTGATGATAGCTTCATTGAAATAGAGATTGTTTAGAAGATTCGGTGGATGGTAGGTTATTGACTTGAGGTAATAATAGCGAAGAAGGAAGAAACAACTCGAGGGTAAGGAATGTAATTGACGTGGAAAAAATCGAGGGTAGAGAAATTTGAGGACAACCCGTAACCATAAAGAGTCAAATCAATGGAAAGAGCCCAATTGGTCCAACTGTGCCTTAGAAACCATTTGAGTCAAATTCAGAACATTCAGCTAAGAAAATCAATTATATGTCAAGGTTGCTTGGCACCTTTGATCCCACTTATGTATCACCGTGGAACTCTCCTGCAGACAGAAGGAAATCACTCCGAAAACCCCTACCTCCATGCTATTTCTATCCTCTATTGCCCAACACCCTAAATATAACCTACTCATCATGTCTTGGAACCAGTACACCGAAGGAATTGTTGCCCCCGGCAAGCTCGACAAAGCCGCCATCTACTCTGCAGGCGGTGACTCATTGTGGGCCGAAACCGGCGGTTTCCAGATTGGTCCTCAGGAAATCACCACCATTGCCGGTGGATACGCCGATCCATCTCAATTGCAGGCCCACGGCTTGCACGTGGAGGGCAAGAAGTACTTTTTGTTGAAAGCAGATGATAGATCTATCTACGGTAAGCAGGACGATCAAGGAATAGTGGCAGTGAAGACTAAGCAGGCGATTATCATTGCTCATTACCCTTCGGGCGTCCAAGCGCAGGAGGCTACGGCGGTGATTGAGAAGTGGGCGGACTACTTGATTGGTGTGGGATATTAGTATAAATGAATCTTAGTATAATTGAATATTTTGAGCGACGGTGTAGAGGTGATGAAGAGGAGGAGTCCACAACGCGGAGGAGTCCAGTTGAACCTTGAAGGTCGAGTCAGAAACCTAGATGAAGTAGATTCAAGAACTAAATTATAGAGAGCATGTACGACATAAGACTCGACCGTGAAAAGATGTCTTCGAGAAATTATTGATTGGCAATCACCGGAATCGATAACCTGAATCGATAACCAGAATCGATAACCCGAATATCCAGAAAGTTCGTATAACCAGAATGGTAGCTCTCTTCTGGCGTGGGAATAGCAAGAAAGAAATGTTCCAATTTACATTCGACGCATCCCACCTTGCCTCAGAATTAACGTTCTCAGTATCAACTTAGCTCTCTTCATACGACGAAGTTAGCCATTTCAATGGATGCAATCCACACTGATTACAATCTATAACATATATATTGCTACGAAGTCACCAGAAAAGAAACTATTGGAATGCCATGAACAGAGAGTATGTATATCGAGAAAAAATGGAACTTGAGCGTATTACCCATAGAGACTTCGATAGTTCAGAGTGTTGGGAGCAGCACGTAGAGAATGACGTTCAACTTTCAAAAATCTGCGAACTCAAATACAAGAATGCTCATGACATGCTCACTGGCTCTAAAACACTATTAGACTCTCACCATTACTCAAGCTCATGGGCAACCCAAGCACACCCGTACACCAAGTGCATACCATAGCTACTATGGTTCCAATGCCACAGTCAATTCCTACCCACAAGTGGTCCCTTAGTATCCGTAAACAAATTTTAAAACCTTACAACATCTATCCATCTGAATCTATCATCAATTCTCATTTTTTTTTTCACGAATCAACTCAATCCAATCCTTGTTCAATCCCTCTCTCTCTGACTCAATGTCCCGCATTCCCTCGTGTTTTGATCTCCACACGATATGCACAATCAAGTCTCCTGTCATTGGCCAGAATCTTTCGTGTCGTTCCCAATCCTCATCTACAAACCGATTTCTATTCATTCGTTCCAGCTACTACCCCATCAATGTTCAGAGCAGCCAGTCGTACGTCCAAAGCGACATTCAGAAGATTTTATTCTGCCGACCATCACCACGCCCCGGCACCCACCCAGAATGAAATCGACGTCACCAAGGTGTTTGGTGTTGCCTTGTTAGCGGGTGTTTCATTATATTTCTACAGAAGTTCCAAAGAGCCAGTGATCAAGACTCCGTTATACAACCAGCAGGACGACCGTGTACAGATGAGAAACGAGGCGTATTTGAAAAGATACAAGACTTCGTTCATCAAGGAGTTCATCAGAGACAAAGGTGGAATTGGCCAGAGACAATATAGAAGAGAGATTCAAGGGGCAGTCCCTACTGCGTTGATTCCTGCTGCTTCTCCCTATGGAGACCAGTTCGGTGCCAGCATCAAGACTGACGCTTTGGGCCCAAGAAAGGAGAGGGTCAGATACTTTGCTCCATTGGAGAATTAGGGAGTTACTATGGTTCTTTTACCGGGGAAGATCCTCAATCGGGACAGACGCTTTAGAAAGAGTCGGTCCCAATGCTCTGGTTGCTGGAGCATGCATTGCATTCATCATTGTGGTCCATGGACTGCACTTTTGGTTATTCTAATAAACAGATTGAAAATAGGATGTAGAGACAGGGGAAATGATGGTTTGCGATTTCTTAATTCTTTCGGGGGATAGAAAAAAGACATTACGACGACAGGTGAGCCAACATGTGTTGAATGATGTAGATGGGAAGGACAAGACTAGCATAAAAATGGAGAGGTGAAAAGTGAATGTGGCTGCCGTTTATAATCAATAGTATTTATTACGGCTTTGCAAATGGGTCAGGATGATTCATTAGAAATTTGTAGCTTCTTGCACTGATCAGGAGGAATTTATGGCTGTTCTATTGCTAGTATCTCTCAAGTTATGGTGGAATGAAGTGATAAAAAAAACAGGGTAAATGCGGCTATCATGTCAGTAATCATGTATTTCCTCAACTATAGAGTCAAATAAAAAAAGTAGTTTTAATAAAACTCACAATTTCATCTTGCAATTCTACTTTAAAAGTTCAGGATTCTGATAATATTTGTCTACAAATCAACACATTGAACAACAGGTTCTATAGTGTAGTGGTTATCACTTTCGGTTCTGATCCGAACAACCCCGGTTCGAATCCGGGTAGGACCTTTTTGCTAGTTACGCTGCTTGCATCCACCCTCTATTTTTTGACCCTGCACCGAACTTTTCAACATTCCAACTACTCCAGCATGACCAAAATCGAGTGGAACGTCATTGTCTTTGACAAGCCAAAAACAGACAGAAGTCAGGTGCGTCCACAACATGTGGCTGCAATTCCTGCTGCAGTCAACAGCGGCATTGTCACCTCGGTGGGGGCAATCTACCAAGATGTAGAGAAGACAAAATTCGCTGGGAGCACTTTCCACATGATGGCTGAAAACAGGGAAGAGATTTTGGAGTTTTTGAAGAAGGATGTTTATAATGAAAATGGCATCTGGGATCTTGAGTCTGTGATTGCTCATCCAGTTGGAATTGCATGTAGACTTGGTAAGAGCATGCCAGGAGTTACGAAGATTTGAGTAGTGAATAAACAGGAGTGAAAGTGAGAAAAATTGGTGGAATCTAGATGGTGAAATTGTAGTTGCGCTCTGGACGTGGAAAATACACCTTTAGGTACATCTTGAACTATTTCATTTGTTCCGTTGAGAGAATTAGATTGAGAGAGTTTTCGCAGCCACCTACTACTCTCAGTCACATCGTATGAATACATTAGCTAAGTATATATTCATCATGACCAAGAAATACATCTGAGTACCGGTCCATTCACCTTTTTCCCCACATTAGACTACCTCTCTACTGCGCTACTCGAATTGCTCACTACCCACCACTGATCCATGCCACCAGCTTGGAGTTGGACCCGAACGATGCATTGCCGTGGGATTCGATTTCCCTATTTCGCTGATTGTTGATTTGTGCCATTGCTCTCTAGTACATTCGCTGGGTTTTGGGCCACATGCCAAATTGCCAAAGATATAAGTATCTGATGACTGATGATTTGCAAATGGAATCGACTGTTTCTTTCGCTTTCAATCCACATTGAAAATGATACACTGAAGTTAAATCGGAGCAGAATACACTGTTGAAACAGATGGATCAGATATGTCGATCCAATGGCATTTTGCTTGAACCTTTGATTCCCTTTGAGTCCTTTGGAAGAAAGTTGACATTCTGCTTGCCTTCGGGGATGATTATGAAAATTCAGAGCCAGTTTCTGGTTTTTTTTCCCGAACTTTCCCCGTCCTTGTGTTAGAGAAGTTGACAGAATCTCTGTGGTTGGTGGGTTGCTGCGAGTCCAGGAAAGTATGAACTCTCATGTTACTACTTTCTCACGAACAAATAATGAAACAGTTTCATTGTTTGGATATTCATCTTGATGTTGATCACCCTTAGGATTTTCGTCGAACGAACAAAAAAAAAAATCTCCAAACACTGGAAGATGTCATCATTTTTCATGTGCAATCTTTTTCCATGTAGAATCCTTTAACGATTCTATAGAATCTTCTTGCAATACTTCATTTGCAATGATATTCTCCGGCTGGTTGGCGAAGGAGATCCCGACCTGCTTCGACTTAATGAGTGAATTCATAAATTCTTATTTTATTGCTCCAAGAGCCTTTGGTATAGAAAATATTATGTAAAGATGAAAGAGCTAGAAATGAAAAATGCAAAAAACCACAGTACTCTCCTCTCCTCTTTTTTCTCCCTCATCCCCTATTTATGTCTGGGAAACAGACGCAACTGCGTATTATAATACTTATTTCCGTATAAGCGGTTCATGATGGCTGATTTTGGCTTAGAAGACGAACCGAGCGATGTGGAGGCTTTGGAGGACGTCCTAGAAGCAATAAAGTCCGAAGCAACTAGAAAAAATGGCCCAAGAACGAATAAGGATCCGTTAGTGAAAAACTTCATGACGGGTATTGAAAACGAATATATGGGGAGCCAAGCGGCAAGAAATTCCGTGAATGGTAATGCAAACGGAGAAAAATGTAACAAAAACTATTGCAAGAAAATCTGGCTATGCCATAGAAATCTGCTCTGAGCTTGTTGCTGTGATTATAAACTCTTTTATTCGGTCACCTCTTCAAAGTGCGGAGCGCTACGTTGTCTACAGGACTGGTGCAATCGCCGATGCCGGCTCCCCACACGCGATTTTAACTGATAGATAGCATTGAAAAATTATATGAAACTCGGCTCATATGTTTCGTCACAGTAGACTCAGCTGTACAAGTCGTCCTCCTCGGCTTCTTCGGCAAAGGCGGCCTGGCCAGCATTCTCCTCGGTGCCCTCAGAGAATCTAAAGTTGGTGAACTGACCTCTGGAGGATTGTAGCTGCTGAGCGTATGCTTCGTAACGACGCAAATCGGCATCGGAAACAGACCGCTTGGCAGTCTTCATGGCCTCCTCGAAGTGCTCTCTTGTAATGTATGGAACTGGGTCCTCCTCCTCCTCCTCGTCTTCCTCAGCCTTGGATTTGTCGGTCATCTCAACATCTTCAGAACCCTCTTGCTTGACGCTAGCCTCTTCACTCTCCTTGGCCTTCGCAAGCTTGATCTGTGCTTCAATAGAATCCTTGATAGCAAACTTGGCAGATCTCTGAACAATATAGGACAAATCTGCACCAGAGAATCCGCTGGTGATCTTGACAATCTCGTTCAAGTCCAAGCCTGGCTCCAATGGAGTGTTTCTCAACTGGGCCTGCAAGATCGACAATCTGGCAGCCTCGTCTGGCAATGGAACGTAGATCAACTGGTCCAATCTTCCTGGTCTCAACAAAGCAGGGTCAATTTGGTCTGGTCTATTAGTGGCACCAATGACGAAAACATTCTTCTTGGCATTCATACCATCCATCTCCGTCAACAACTGGTTAACAACTCTATCGGAAGCTCCTCCAGCATCACCGTGAGATCCACCTCTAGCCTTGGCAATAGAATCCAACTCGTCCAAGAAAACAACCGTTGGAGCAGCAGCTCTGGCCTTGTCGAAGATATCACGGATATTAGATTCGGACTCACCATACCACATACTCAACAATTCTGGACCTTTGACGGAGATGAAGTTCGCAGAAACCTCAGTGGCAACGGCCTTGGCCAACAACGTCTTACCGGTACCTGGAGGACCATAGAACAACACACCCTTAGATGGCGCCAACCCGAACTTCTGGTATTGGTCTGGGTGTAACACTGGGTATTCGACGGTTTCCTTCAACTCGTTCTTGATCTCGTCCAATCCTCCAATGTCGTCCCAGGTGACGTTGACATTCTCAACCACCGTCTCACGCAAGGCCGATGGGTTGGAGTTGCCCAAGGCAAATCTGAAGTTGTCCATTGTGACTCCCAAGGAATCCAAAATCTCGGCATCGATGGTTTCCTCCTCCAAGTCAATGAGATCCATCTTCTCACGAATCTGTTGCATGGCAGCCTCGGAACACAAGGACGCCACATCGGCACCAACGAAACCGTGAGTCTCGGAGGCGATGGCTTCCAAGTCCACGTCGTCGGCCAACTTCATGTTCTTGGTGTGAATTCTCAAAATTTCCAACCGGCCCGCAGCATCAGGAACACCAATGTCAACTTCTCTGTCGAATCTTCCAAATCTTCTCAAGGCAGGGTCGATAGAGTTTGGTCTGTTGGTGGCAGCAATGACAACCACGTTGGATCTGGCCTTCATGCCATCCATCAAAGTCAACAATTGGGAAACCACTCTTCTCTCAACCTCACCGTTGGTCTTGTCTCTCTTAGGAGCAATAGAATCGATCTCATCGATGAAAATGATGGAAGGAGAGTTCTTCTCGGCTTCCTCGAACGCCTTTCTCAAGTTCGACTCGGACTCACCAGCCATCTTGGACATGATCTCCGGACCGTTAATCAAGAAGAAGAACGCGCCGGTCTCGTTGGCCACGGCTCTGGCCATGATAGTCTTACCGGTACCAGGAGGCCCGTACATCAAAATACCCTTTGGAGGCTTGATACCAATCGACTTGAACAATTGGGGGTGTCTCAACGGCAACTCAACCAATTCTCTGATCTGGGCCATCTGCTTCTTGCAGCCACCAATGTCGTCGTATCCCACCTCGTTGAGATTGTTCTCCTCGTCCTCACGGTTGATTGGTTCTCCCTCACAGTGGATAATAGTGTCCTGGGCCACAATGGCAAAATCCTCAGGATCCACGTCCACAACCTTGAATTCCACTTGTCTCATACCGCCTCGCACCGTGAACAAGTCGCCCTTGCGCACCGGTCTGTAGGCTTCTACAAAATATGGCTTCAAGTAAACGTCAAACAACGACCCAGTGATTCCCTCCACGGTGTCCGCTATTGGCAACACCGAGATTCTAGAGGCGTACTTGATGTCCGGGCACGGGTGCACCGTGACGATGTCCCCCAATCTCACTCTCAAGTTGTTTCTGACACAACGATTGACTCTGGCGACTCCATTTTCCATCTCGTCGTCAGCCAACACAATCAACACGGTATCCTTTCTCTTCTTTCCCTTGACCAAAACGGTGTCTCCGCGGAACAATTCCAAGAGCTCCATGGTGGCGGACGACATGGTGATGACGGAATTGTCGTCGTTGGTGGCGTCGTCCACAATCAAGGCATTATCCTTCTTTTTTCTTCTCAAAATGGCAGTAGCGGTTTTGTCTTCCTTAACGTCGGCGCCTGATGCGTCCAATAAGGGTTTCTTATGTTCGGTCATGGTGGAACAATTGGGAAGAAGAAGTAGTTGCCACTGGGTTGGGATAAATAGCAGCGTGGCGGACGGTATCGATTGCGTGGGGTACGGGTGTCTTGCATGGGGGGATTCGAACATGCTGGAAGGATGGGAGAGGTAGGGAGATATGGAGGCAAGTGGAGAGAAACGGGGGCAAAGGGGGAAAAAGGGAGTGGCGAAGGGCAAAGAGTGGCAATTTTTTTTTTTTTTTTTTTTTGGGAGCGTTTTGGCACTTTTGGCTGGACAGGTCGATGGCCACTTTACTATGAGGGAAGGTATAGGAACTGGGACTGGTAGATGGCGATGGAACATACCATGGATTCATATGCATACTGATACATCTAGCTTCACATCTAGCTATTGCATATTGTCTCGCATATACTGTAGTATAGTTTATAATCTAAAATATGGTTTCACATTAAGATTTCCTGTTGATATCTTTTTTCCACTTGTCTCTGGAATTTCACTATCGCGACTTCCCCAGATCGGAGCAGACTGTGAACGGGTTGCTAAATCTCCATTGAGAAACAACCCTTCAGATCGTCAGAGCAAATTATTTAGAACCCCGATTCTCCCGATATCCCAGTACACCTTGTTTTTCAATTCCCTGCTTGCTGCCAATGCCCGACCCTAATCCATCTTAAACCCGTACCTCTGCCCTCCACTCAAGTTTCCTATCTCTCCACTCTTACTACTATCTCCACCATGTCTTCCAGCGCTTCGTGCATCTTCTGCAAAATCATCAAGGGTGAAATCCCCTCGTTTAAGCTCCTCGAGACAAAATACACTTTCTCGTTTTTGGACATCCAGCCCACCGCTGATGCCCACTGCGTTGTTATCCCAAAGGCTCATGGCGCAAAGTTGCACAACATTCCCGACGAGTATCTCTCTGATTTGTTGCCTGTGGTGAAGAAATTGACCAAGGTGTTGGATCTCGACCAGAACAACACCCCCAAGGGCGAAGGCTACAACGTGTTGCAGAACAACGGAAGAATTGCCCACCAGGAAGTTGATCATGTTCACTTCCATTTGATTCCCAAGAAAAACGCCGAAACGGGGTTGATTATGGAATGGCCCGCACAGGCCACGGACTTTGAGAAGTTGGGCAGGCTCCATGAGTCGTTGAAGGCCAAGTTGGAAGAGGCCGAGAAGTTGTAGGCAATGAAGGACTTTGTGGGGAGGAGGTTACTGTAGGTGGGAAGGGGAGATTGTAGAGAAGAATGGGCAATGTGACCGGGAAGTAGTAACTTGAATAGAGGGTGAGTGTAGAGAGACGATGGAAACCACTTGAAACCAATAGAAGCTAGTAGAAGTGTTTGAGATCAATAAGGTCTGATGAGATCTTGTAGTGGACTCCATATATCAGAAATGGTCGATATGTTAAGGTAAATTCCATTGATATCTTACGTAGACTCCAAGGACCCATACCAACAATACCATTGTAAATAATGAGGTTAGAAGGTTGGAAAAAACACTACTTCGTTCTACTAAAACGATCGAAAAGATCATTCTGTTGGACAGACTAGCAATTATTGGAAAAGTTCAGCAGCTTTCTTCTGATCACCTAACGTCAAATCATCTATTCTTGGTGTGTCCGACTGCCCTTTTAGGTAATCTCTACTTGTTCTATTTCCTTTGGGTTATCCACCTTGTCTTTGATCACTAAACAGGAGACCGTCATTTTGGGAATAATTATAAACTTTGATCTCGAGTCAACCAAGTTGTGATGCAAGAACAGACCTCCAATGCTTGCCGAAATGGTCACAATCTGAACAAACCCCGCATTCAATAACTCACCAAGTCAACAAATTTAAGAACTCAATAAACCACACTTTCCACCTGATCTTCTCCTGCCCCTTATCATATTCATCTCCTCTGTCTGCTAACTTGCAAAGTTTCTTTCCATTTGTTACATATTTGGCTTACTTGTTCTTTGCAGAATCATTATTCCTATTTTTCCGTTTTTCTCTTATTGTCAACAGCAGTGAAGATCGTTAAAACAAGATTGGCAGCAGCATGCGAAAATTGGAAACGTTTCAATACCTCATAATCGAAAATATCATCAAATCACTCTAGAATAACAGAAATCTACGTCTGCCTATTATGAAGACGATAATTCCTCGCATCAAGGTTTCTTTAATAGTTTTCGCTTACTTTAGTGGTAGCAACAACCTTACTGCTTTCCGCCCCACTAGTACCCATCGACACCTCAATCACCATAATACCACATCAATTCCCTCTGTTCATCATTTTATCTCTTAACTGTCCAGATTTTCTATTTTGCACGGTCCCCCAATTCTCCCCAATATCTCTATCTTCATCACTTGAATCTCCACCATCACTTCTCTTTATCACTTTGATCTCCGACGCGCACTGTATATCTCCACTATATCCACCAACTCCATCAATTCATCCAAACAAAGCAATCCAGAAATAATCCCCCAACTTCCTCTTTTCCTTCCCCTCCATCTTCTTTATCTCATATCGATATCTCTGCTCTCCCTCCCCTATTCCCCTCTTTCCCTTCTCTCTTCCCTTTCATCTTATCTTCCCACCCGTGCATCCTCACCTAAATACATCTCAACTACCATCTACCCCACCAATGTCCATGTCCCAGCCAGAATCTGACTTTCGAACCCAGTTCGGCAACTGGGCATCCAGAAATAACCCAACCGCTCGCCCCAATATTCCCGCCTTCTCGGAATGGTCCGATTACGTCCGATCCGGAGCAAATAATCTCTACGATTCATTACCATCTTACAATACTAGCGGCAGTGCAGTTCAGGAGCCGTCATGGTTCCTGATGAGCCGATTCGAGCGTGTGGTGGGGTTCGGGTGCTGTCTCGGGGCATCGTTGCTTTGTTTCCTTCTAAGTTTTTTCCTATTTCCCGTGCTAGCACTCAAACCTACAAAGTTTGCCTTTCTCTGGCTGATGGGGTCACTTTTGTTTGTGATTTCCTTCGGAATTCTACAGGGCCCAAACGCCTACATCAAGCATCTCACTAGCAGAGACCGCATCTTGTTTTCCTCGGTGTTTTTTGCCTCGGTGTTGACCACCATGTACTGCGCCGCTGTTCTCAAAAGTACTTTGTTGACCATTGTGGCCAGTGTGGTGGAGATTTTCGCCATTCTCTACTATATATTCAGCTACTTCCCGTTTGGTGCCACCACCATGACGTGGTTCACCAGCTACGTTGTCGGCTACGTGGGTGGGTTCTTTGCCACCATGCTTTAGTACATTATACGTGTATCTGCACTTCGAAGTCCTCCTCGAGCTCTGTATCGCCAACTTTTCCGTCCAAGTCGAGCACCTCGTCGTCAAACACTAGCTTGGCGTTGATGTTTTGCTCGTTCATCCCTTTCACTTTCAAGTAGTATAAGAGTAGGTCTCGGATTTTAGTGTTGGGGCCAACTTCACACTCGATGCGCTTATTGTCTTTTCCTTTGAGTCCGATGACGAAGTATTCGGAGTTGGGGGGTTTTGTGATGGTTGCGTTTGGACTGTCATCGTCCAATACCACCACGTCGTGGATTTCATCACTAGAGGTTATATTGCCAATATCTTCATGGTAAACATTTTCATCATTTTCACCATACGCCGCATACATGTTCTCCAATTCAGGAAGTTGCTCGGCGAATATATGTAGCACCGTCACTTTGCTTGGTGCTCCATATGGAGTTGGAGGTATTCGTAATGTGCTGGGCTTGAAGAATGGCTTGAGTTCCGATCGACCCTCCACCCACATCATCATACTATGAAGGCCTGGATTCAACTGTAATCGTCGCCTTAGCGTCGCCTCCCGCAAAATATTCTCGAATGTGACGTCTCCCCCAACCTCGATCTCCTCTTCCCATCCAAATACTTTGGATACAACTTTTACAAGGTATTTTCTGGAGGAATCCTCTTTCTGTGTCGAAATCCCCTTGAAAAATGTGCTCAATGCAGTGTCTGGATCGTCGTCGACTTCTTCCACATCGTCCAAATCGATACTCTGAACGTCTTTTAGTTGTCTTTGTAGTTTGTTCTTATCATCATCAAAATTGTCTCGATTAGCCGAGTTGGTGGTTTTCTCCGCAACCGTTTCCACCTCTGCTAATTCGTCACTCGAAAACGCATCTCTTGCCGAATGAAACGATTGCAACAAGTCATCTGAGTTGAGGCTATCGCTAGTTACCAATTTGGTACTATCACTAGGTTTCTTAGGCAGAACCGTCTTGGACGGCGACTTCGTCTTTTTTGTTTTTTTCAACACAAAGAAGTCGTCATCTTCAAATAGAGTCCGTTTCTTCTTCTTTCTTGTTGGCAGTGTGCCTTGTTGGCTCATCGAGCAGTGGTAAGTACTATTTCGCATCAGATGTAGGAAGAAGTAACAACACAAAGTGGTGGGAACAACACAAAGTGAGAGACTAGTAGCACATTTGAATATTTTCTAACTCAATTGTCGATCAACTCAGCGATTTGGATCTAATCAAAATTGCATTTCTTCTCCAATATCAAATATTATCGCCAGAATCCCCACATCCTCCAATCTTCGTAACCTACACACAAGCGTACTATCAACTACAATCTAAACTATGGCCACAGACACCAGCAAAATAGTGCTCAAGGCCAACTTGCCGAGAACACGTGATCTAAGTTTTGTTGGCAGGTTCCATCATAACTTTGGCTTCGAAAACGGCTTGTTCGAGTACCTTTTGACCCAAAAGGACATATGGGGAGACAAACTCTTCTATTTTAGCGAAGCAAACTTATCCAGGTGGGTCGACAAGGGCGACCAGAAGATTCGCGAGGTTTCTATAAGTGATGCTGAAGCGAATTATCCGGATGTGACTGGCGTGCCGATTCTGCTGCTGGAATTTGCTGCCAGTTTTGGTACCACATGTTCAATCAACCTAAAGGTGACCAAAGCTGGTTCTTCGGTGGAACAAAAGTTGGCATTTGCAGACTCCATCAAGTTGAAGAATGCTATTGGTAGGAATGGGATGGCTCTCAACGTGGGAGGTGCCATAACTTCGATGAAATGGCTTCCGTATGCTACAATACCTATTTTGGCTGTAGCAGTGATCAACAACGATCAGGGACTCCCAGCGATGGTCTCTGATTCATGCATAAGCGTATTTCCACATAGCCAGATGGATGGAAAGACCAAATCGGCACTACAAATCTGGAAATTCCATGCGGAATCCATGGAAATGGAACTCTACCAAGTATACGACACCTCAGAGTTTGGTGCCGCTGCGTCGCTCAATTGGGTGCCCATAAAACTGAACAATGACGATGCTTTGGGTGTATTGGCTGCTAACTACTCCGACGGCAAATTGCACATGTTCAAGGTCAGAAGTCACATTGCTGAGTCTACTCTTTTCACTAAACTTTCCCAGCCTTCTTGGACAATTAGTATTAAGGATGAGCGGGTAGGAAGCTCAGAAAGGATACTACCAATCACATGCTATGATTTTCTAGACGATAAGCGTGTTTTGGTAGGAACTCTTGATGGAGCTTTGGCAGAATACGTCCTTCCCAACACTTCGAGTGATGACTTGAAGGAACCGTCGTTTTTAGAGTATATTGCAGACTCTTGCATCAATTCAGTCACTGTTGGCGAGTCTAATGGCTCGCGAATCGTCCTCATCAACACAGCAACCACCCAGGCATTCGCTTTACAATATGAGAATATTCGTCAAGGCAGAATCGACATCAACTACTCCATATCACCATTGACGCCGCTCTATCATCGGGGATATCGCATTTACGTTTATCCAGACAGCATTGAGAGCATTGGGTACACATTTGTCAGACATCCTCACCAAAAGCACAGCTTGCTTCTAAAAACGGAGACGGTGTCCAGTTTCCATGTGAGCGAATATCTCAACCATCCGCTTGCTATTGTTGGAAACGTCATGGGTGATGTTTATGTGATGAACATCGGACGAAAGATCTTTGGCGTGCCCAAGGCACACAACAGGCTCGTGATTCCTCTTAAGTTGTGGTCATTGAGTGTGGGTGACAACAACTTGACACTTTGCGGAGATTATGTCAAGGTTCCAATGGATAGAAACGATATCATGTGGAGCTTCACTCCTCCGGAGGTGACGGTATCTGCATCTGCATGGAATGAGAGTTTTGATGCTAGTTCCACATATGCGTTTGGCACTTATTCTGGCCTCCTTGTGCTTGAACGTCTCGATCCGACTTCGTAGCATTATTGGAATGCTGGTGAAGCGGATAAGATTTATCTAGTGTATTATATGTCTAGAGGATTTATCTAGTGTATTATAGGTCTAGACGATTTTTTTAGTGGATCATGTAGTGGATTTCTCAATCATTCGACTTCTATGCCTAGTAGATAGGAATGGTTGGATCCACATCTATACTCCACTTATTGATTCCACCCTTGATGTCCTTCACTTTTCTAAACCCCAACTCATCCTTGAGTTTTCGGGTGGCTAGCTGAGAATCCTTTCCATACCGACACACCACATAAATCTGGTCAACATTCTTATCAAAACCCGAGGGAAGATATTCGTCAATGGAGTCCATGTTCGCAAGATTGTGCTCCCACGATATGTTGATGGAATTGGGAATACTTGTGATTCCAAATTGTTCGCTGGGTCTCACATCTATGAGTACGGCCTTCTGGTGGTCCAACACTTTGCTGAAGTCTCGTGCTGACATTCTCAAATCTTCAGTCAAAACGTTCGAATCGAAGCTTCCACAGAAAGCAGCATAATCGATTGTGTTATATTCAATAGCGGCTCTAGAAATCGACGGACTGGCCCCACAAACAGCACACGTTGCTTGGCGATTTCTCATCTTGAATACTCGCAAGTTCTGCTGAGGATAACCCGAATAAACGGAGAGAAACGGCTTGAATGTGTAGTCGTAGTATCCGGTGATCACCTTAATCGTTTCTACAGCAAGGGAAACGCCTGTGAGGCCAATTGCGGGCCCAAGAACACCCGAGTCGGAGCAAGTAGACACTGATTCAGGCCTTGGAGGGGTTGGATAGAAGCAACGATAACAAGGTCCCCTATTTTGGAAATTAAGCACGGTGAATTGCCCGTCAGCTTTCACACCAGATCCGCTAACTATCGTTTTCCCACAGAGAACACTTACATCATTGATCAAGTATCTTGTGGCCGGATTGTCAGTGCAGTCCACCACTAAGTCGTATTGAGAAATGATGTCAAAGGCATTCTCGTTATCAAGACGCTCTGGATGGCTCATGATGTTCACGTGTGGATTTAGCATGTTCAAGTATGTTTTGGCAGATTCACATTTGAGCATCCCCACCCGATCAGTGGTGTGAAGTATTTGTCGATGTAAATTACTCAAATCCACCAAATCGTCATCCAAAATGCCAATGGCGCCGACTCCAGCACCGCACAAATATAGAAGAGCAGGACATCCCAAGCCTCCGGCACCAATTACAAGAACTTTTGCTTTTTTGAGTCGTAGTTGGCCCTGCAAGGAGCCAAAATTGGGAGTGATCATCTGTCTGCCATATCGTCTGTACTCTTCTAGAGAAAGAGTTGATTCCGATGAATGAGGGATTTGAAGAGAAGATGGGATTTTGTGTTTCAAGAATGCATTCTCTTTTCGAAGCTGCGAGTTCTCGCTCTCGAGAATCCGAATTCGCTCGAGAATATCTTGTTCCAGCATGGTGATATTATGTAGCGATGAGTCCTACACAATATTGATATGAGGTTTGATCCCAGAAAATCACCAATAACTTGGAGAGTAAAACATTACCAGGGTAACTTATGAAAATGACTGCCTCTGATAATTGAAATCATTTTATCGGTTAGTTCATGAAAATCATTGCCCTTTGCTACATTGCAGAGTTTTACTTCAGTTCCATTTTTCCTATTCTACTGTCCAATATATGCGGTCGACGTAGTGGTTCCCAAGTTTTGGCAGAAATCCTATTGAGAATCATACGCCTCAGTGAAACATCCTATAGAGCTATGAGTCCACTTGCAACGAGAATTACTATCACGGTGACGATCCACGAGTGTTTGGTGTCCAAGTCAAAACGCTCGGTGGGATCGAATTTGAAATCTAGCTGTAGCCCGTCTTGATGGTCCAGCACGTGCCGCGTGCAGAAATGCCACGCTACAAGAGCAACTGTCAGAATCACAATGGCCCTCCCGAATTTTCCCATGGCCAGTTATTTTCAAGAAAAACCAAACTATGGCATATCAAGTACTCTCATAATCTCATACACCATGACAGTATCTAACAGTCGTGCGACACACAAATATATCGGACAAGGGATTTGAATTCGGTAAATTGAAGGGAAACTTTTGTTATATAGACATAGATTCCGTTCAATTCGAAGTGTATCATTTCTTTTTGACCTCCCGAATTCTGGTTCAAGGTTCGAATCGGAATCTCCGAAGTCCGGGGTAATCGCAAGTGATGCACGATTGGTTGCGAATAGATAATCGATAACAGGTCAACCCCACAGTCTCCAAAATCAGTCATGGAGAGACCACCAAAGCGCCAGAAAATGGCCGTATCCCTCGAGGACTTGCCCCAAGATGTTCTTGAGATCATCTCGTCCCATCTACATACTACCGACACTCTCAATCTCTCATTGGCCAGCACTACTATGAGGAAACGACTAGTTCCAATAATCTTCACCAGTATCCAGGCGTCGTGGGAGCAAATAATCGAGTTTCAAGAAAAAACAGACAGTGGCTTCTCCAACAACCACCACGTGCGCACGCTACGCATCAATACCTCCAACTCGTTCAACGAATACAAGCAAAACACATTTGGCCAAATTTTATCGCCCGAGACTTTCCCCAGATTGGCAGAGGTGGCGGTGAATCTGGTTAACCTGTCGTATTGGCTCAAATATAATCGATGTCTGCATGTCCAGCTGTTGACTCTCTACTGTGACAATGTGTTTCGGGGAGTAAAGATCTTTGATCTTTCGCATGTCGATAACTTCGCCAACCTACGGCTGCTCTGCCTCCACAACTATCACTTCAACTGGGACGGAAACGGGCCGGTTCCGAAAATTGGACTAGAAAACCTCCTCTTGCACGATTGCACCTGGGAATATCCGTTTGATCTTGCCAACTTCAATGTCGCTAATACCTTGCGACATGTCACCGTTTCATACTCGAACAATAACTCCTTTATGCTTCTGGAGAGGTTCATCAGTTTCCTTAATGATCCGTTCCCCAACCACTCAGGCTCGCTCCGAACAATGACCATACGATTTGTAGATATCACCGAGAACAAGAAACTACTCACGCCCACAATTCTCAAGAAGTTTCTCACAGCTTTTTCGGGTGTCGAGAGCCTTGATCTTTCGGGGTGGACGGCTGAAGTGGGTCATCTCCGAGGGTTGTTGACGAGACATATTTTCGAGAGTCCCGTGATGCTTGTTTTGCGGGTGGAGAGCTTGGATGAAGCTGATGTAGAGGGGTATATGAGTCAGGTGAAGGTAAGGAATCTCAAGTTGAAGGTTATTGGTGAGAATAGGTAGAAGAGGGTGACATAGGGTTACTTGAAAGGTGATATCGTTATTGAAAAGCGATTCTGTTCTTGTGTCTGAAGAGTTTATTTCTATGTTTTAAACCGATTGTGTTCTAAAGAGCTCGCAATACGATTCATTAAAGAAGAACTTTCAAGGTCTAGAAATCCGTTCTTGAGAATAATTCCATTCCAATGTACTCCTTCACGTTTCTGAAGCTAATGGTTCAGGGCAGAAGAGCAAGTCAACATTAGACAGAGAGGAAATAAGATACTTTATGTTCCGTTATCTTGTCCCTTTCTAGAGCTAGGAATGAGGGAGAGAGAACGGGGAAAAATAGCAAGAAGAAGCAGAAGCGAGCAGGTAGATGCCACATGATTTGTGGTGTGTTGGTTCTTCATTTGCTTCTAAGAGACGTCAATAGATATAAACCGGAGACGACGGCAATAATATAGAAAGAAATCAATCGATTTCACCGTCGTTCCCACCCTACGTTCTCTATTTTTACTGTGGATAACAATAACGATAAGACGGAGGAAGCACCGAATAATGATTCTATTCTTTAGATCTTTAGATCTTTAGTTGTTTAGTTTAGTTGTTTAGTTGTTTAGTTGCTTAGTTGTTTAGTTGTTTAGTTCATTAGTTCATTAGTACCTTAGTTCATTAGTTCATTAGTACCTTAGTTCATTAGTTCATTAGTTCATTAGTTCATTAGTACCTTAGTTCATTAGTTCATTAGTACCTTAGTTCATTAGTTCATTAGTTCATTAGTTCATTAGTACCTTAGTTCATTAGTTCATTAGTACCTTAGTTCATTAGTTCATTAGTTCATTAGTTCATTAGTACCTTAGTTCATTAGTTCATTAGTACCTTAGTTCATTAGTTCATTAGTTCATTAGTTCATTAGTACCTTAGTTCATTAGTTCATTAGTACCTTAGTTCATTAGTTCATTAGTTCATTAGTTCTTTAGTATTTTCCTTTTTTTCCAGGTCGAAACGAACTTCAGCTATGAAGACGGACGAATAGCATAATTTATATTCTACTCGCACTCGTGTAATAGTTTGAGTAGTAGGCTCGTAGATCGTAGTTATTATTATAAAGGTATGAAAACGGGGCCCTTTAAGTAGTAGAAGAGGCCGGCCGATACGATAACCGGAGATCAGCGTAGTTCAAGTCGGCGGACCGTTGATTGGTGGCGGGGGCCGAAGAAGACGATAAGAACTCTCGAAGCGTGCCGGTTTAGCAGTCGAATGAAGATCCAAAAAGGGAACAAGTGAAAGGAACATTAAAGAACTAAAACACTGATTGGTGTACAATCTATTACAACTCGTTCCTCATGTTGCAAGTTTCCACAGACAAACCCAGAGCGAGAAGACGACTAATCGAAGAATAGAAAGTTTTTCTTCTTCTATTCTTTATTCCAAACGTTGTGTTTCTCTTCTTTTCTTCATTTCCTCTGCTCATCTTATATTCTTTCCTTTTCTCCATTTTTTATATTCTTCCCTTTCGTTCTTCCTACGTGTAGGCATTCAGGCTGCGAAATCCATTACCATCTACTTCTCCTCCATGATCTCACCATGGCTCGGCCTCCTCTGGCTCTTTCTCTCAGTTTCCGCAAATACGGAGACTTTTTCGTTTCAAATTCCCAATTACTACGAGATTCCTCCTTACCGCAGGCCATTCAGCAACCAACTCGTCGCAATAAACGAATCCACTCTGGTAATAAGTGAGTATCCCATTCTCGACATTTCCAACTACGATCTTCTGAAAACCGTGGTACAGTTGCCCTACGATTTTACCGAAAAGCCTCGGCGGCAGCTTCTCATCAAGCTCAACAACTATAATAATTCCACGTTTGATGCCAACGACGTAATCAACGTTAAACTCTGCTGGCCCGCCACTACCCCAGTCAATTTCGATCTCGAGCATCGCTTTATTCGTGCCCACGACTTGGGACTTGCTGCCGAGCGGCTGTCCAACAATACGTTGGACATTTATGTGGTGGTGGAGTACCGTGCTGACTTTTACGCTGTTCGGGAGCCAGTAGCCCCGACGATCGAGTTCAATTTAGTTGTTGCAAGACTTCCGAACCACTTGCCCATTCCCATTGAGCTCTACGACATTATTGCGTACTTGGTGGATGTGTGCATAGTTGTGTTTGGCTTGCATCCGTACATAATGGGAGTTATGAAGCGGGCGTTTTTTTGACAAGATGATTAGGGAGAACCAGAATGGAGCTACAATAGGAAGCATTTCCATTCCACTCTATTCTTGCTGTCATTTCTGCAATCTTTTCACATTCTATGGTTCTTGCTGTTTCTGCTCTCCGCATTTCTTATGTTTCAGTAGTTCTAGACGGGCGGGAATCGCTGCGCAGTTGTGGTACCAGAACTAAAATGGGAAACACTTAATGTCCCGCGGCAAATTTACAAACTTACAAGTTCTTGTCGTTGGCCAAAAACAGATCAAATCTCTCCTCGTCGTCCCTTCTTATCCGTTCTACCTGCACATAGACCAACGTTATCATGCAAACTAATTTGCCAGATTGCCTCCTCAACTCACCACCCATGTCATCCGACGAAGATCCATTGTCACAGCCAAAAAACGAGCAGGGTCTCGACTTGTCCAAGTTGTCCCCCCAGGAATTGCGCATCTACAAAATGTACGGCAAGCTCCCCACCACTCAGCAGATTCTCTCCTCCAAGTTCCACGACAAGAAGTATTTCGACAGTGGCGACTACGCCATGCAGAAACAGCTTGGCGGCCCCAAGTCAGGCATTAGCGGCGTGTCGATGAGGCATCCGAACGCTGAAAAGGTCAAGGAGATATACAACCGGAACTCTATAAGTGCAGGGAACTCTGGCATTTTGTTCAACGGAAAGCTGAACTTGTTGAGCGAGTCGAAGTTGGATGAGGAGCCAGCTAAGGAGTAGATGGAGCGGGGATTGAACAGCTGGGCTGCCGCCGAACTTGATGATGGAATGAATTGTTTAGGGCCGACGCACATGCGTGCAATATACTTTCTTTTGAGTAGCCAGTAGAAATGATCCCACAGGTCGATCCCACAGTAGTTCAGATTTCAAAATACTCTCTAACTGTATTCTATTTGAGTGTATTACCCAAACTGAATCCATTGACCCAAGCTGAATCCATTGAAGTGTAGTTGTACTGATCCATCTCCCTCCTATGCATGACTTCTCCTAAGATCAACTACTTTCAGGCTCAAATAGGAATGGACTTGGCAGGTAATGGTTAGCATTTCCGAATTCAACAACAGCTTGCCTGCTTTTAATACCCTTTTGATCAATAACATCAACGTCCCCGTCACAAACAATTATGTCCGCAACAGTAGGCTAGGTATGTACATTATGGTGATATTGACCATATCCGAGGGCTCATTGACGGTGACGGTTTCCTACGACAGTTTTTACCAGGTTCCGGTATTTTTCTTTCTAAAAAACAGCCAATTGGATCGTCACAGCAAAAGTATGGTGGAAATGCACCCGATTCTCCAAACCCCATATCAGATGGTGCATCCGTGTGAGACTCAAGACATAATGGATAGTTTGGCTAGCCAATCAGGGTTGGAGTATCTTATTCGTTGGTTTGGGATTCATATAGGAGAGGTTTGTGGGGAGATTGAACTTCGAGTTCCCACTAATCGACTAAAGACCATGAGTGAGATTCTAGACGGGAGTGAATAGATACAAGTATATAGAGAAGCAAAGTTGCATAGTTAATAAAGTATCCAGAAGGCTCATAGTTGCATAGTCCATAAATTCAATACACAAGTGATATTCAGACCAGAATCCTGACTTCTGTACTTCTACTACCTACTTCTCATTCCTTTCTGTTCGTTTCTTATGCTAACTACCTATGCCTTCTCCCCCTTGAAAATACGACATGGATATTCGTCGGTGTACATGCCATGCTCGGGCTCCTCCAAAATGGTCCACTGGAACTTATTCAACGAAGGGGCAACAATGGGCTCTCCGGATTGGCCCAAAACTTCGCCCTTGATCACCTTGGGGTCGAGGGTAGTCAACGTGGTGGCCAAACTGACGGTCTGGCCCGCACCAAATGCTGCTAACTCCTTGTTTCCCTTGTCTCCAATTGAAACTCTGGGGTTCTGCGCCGAACCTAACGTCAACAACCCAGAAACCTTGGTCTGGTCGTATGCATGCACTTGTGGGTAGTTTCTTCTGTAGTCACGCTTGTAGTAGGGGTTTCCCTTGATGTCGGCGGCTGGCAAAGTCACGGGGTCCTTATAGTTTCTTGCTTCCTGGATTCTGGCGCCGGGAGGAATAGCTCTAAAAAGGGAAACAATGGGGTTACCGGAGGATCTGTTGGGGACAAGAACCAACGCTTGCCTGACCTTTTCCCAGATACCGATGGGTCTAGATGTGTATTTCTTCCAAACTGGGACAGCACCGCCGGACATGATAAGGGTAGTTGGTAGTGAGATTTTTCTTTTGACTTTGACGAGGTTTTCATTGGTTGCGCTGCGTGCAGGCATCACCACTTTAAGTGCTACGTTTGCAACCTGGTGAGAGTCATATATATGCGAGAGGCATATGCCTGACGGCTGGTAATGTTAAATCGTTTCGGAATCTAGTGTGTTGAACTGAAGCCAGAATGTTGGGTGTTGCTAGTCTCGTGCGTGTGGATGGTGAGCTTAAACGGCTCTGGATGAGAATTGAATTGTGATGTCAATGAATGTCAATTGCTAGTCAGCAGTGACCATTCTCCCGTTCTTTCATTGTCTCATTGTTAATCT
Source organism: Sungouiella ezoensis (assembly GCA_030569115.1). Lineage (NCBI taxonomy): Eukaryota > Fungi > Ascomycota > Pichiomycetes > Serinales > Metschnikowiaceae > Sungouiella > Sungouiella ezoensis. The sequence continues at coordinate 50,221 of JAJMJY010000041.1, forward strand.
CCATTCTCTCCTTGTGTCATATTCCATTCTCCCCCTGTCTAATTGTCATCCTCCTAAGCATCCTTGCCAAATAAGAACCGCCCCAACTTACCGAAGATGGTCACGCCGCAAAAGAAGAAGCTCGCAATAAACAAAAACGTCGTGAACGTATTCTCCAGGCCATCGAAGTCTGCGCCGTTCTTCAAAAACACTAAGCCACTCCCGCCAAAAGCAACTGCTGCGGAAGCAACAAACCCATTGACGGTCCCATCCAACAACAACCACAACGCAGGGTTAATGAGCGACCACGTCATGGCCATCTGAAGTGTCGACTTCCACTCAATGTGTCTGATGGCATAGGAAATGCCCAAGAAGGCCATCACGGACCTGACTATGTCATTGGCCAAATTAGATCTGTGGTAGGGGTTAGGGCTCGACGACAAAAGTCTCTTCTGCCACGCCAGCGGCATTGCTCTGTCCAATGTTGGAAGAATGAAGCTCAAGAGCAATCCTTCCAGCACCAAAGACAGCATGTGGTCGGCCGACTTGTTGCCACCCAAAAACCACTGAAATGGCTTCCAGCTGTTGATGAACCGCATCAAGTATGCATTGATTCTGGCGCCATTACCCTCAGAGTGAGTGGCGTGGATGTGCTTGGTCACTTCATTGTAAACGAAGGCGGCCGCTCCAACCACCACCAACCGAACAATCAATGACGCAACAGCTTGCACAAGCGACGACTTTGTATGCGGCGTGGGTTCGGTTGGGGACTTGATAGAGCCCTTGTGTTTCTCCGTGGCGTTGATTCTCAATTCCGTACCGTCAATGTATTCTTCAACCTCTTCATTTTCCTTGTTCAAGCTAGTTGAAGATGTATTGAAGATGCCATATAATGAAGGCTGGGTCAAGTTCAAAATCGAGTCAGTTTTTTCCATTGCTGGCGACTTTCTTCCGGACGCCGCCGCAAGGCCTTCATGTTTGGGTTTCATGTATGCCATGGTGTTCTTGTCGTACCCTACTTTTGCTCAGTTGAGGGTTTAGAGAACACGTGACTGATTCAGGCATGGAATTGTGATCACCAAGGGTGAGTAACCGGATGTGCCGAAAACGGCAAAAGATCATAACCTAACCATCCACAAATGCTTCCACGCTCTACAATTGACCCTGAAGCAACTCCTCAAATGATACTGCCCGAACCTCCTTTGAGCGGGGTGGAGCCAGTTGAGTGGTTGATTTCGGCTTCTTTTTCTTCTGTGCAGCCGGTTTTTCGCGCTTGATCTTGTGTGTTCGTTTTGGTTTTGGCTCTGGAGAATTGGATTGTACAGGATGGGAGACGGCCACCGGGATTGAAGACTTTTCTTTCGACTTCTTGCCAGTAGAAATGACTTTCGATTCAGAGTCAGTTCCAGAGATTTCAGATTTACCAATTCCAAGAAATTCTTTGGATTCAGCGGGAACCGTAGACTGCACGGTCGTGGACTCAACTTCCGTGGCCATACCCTGATTCTCTCGAATCTCGAGGTTCTTCTGGATTATATGGTCAAAGTTCAAATCGGCAACCATCTTCCGCCTCGGATACTGGAGTTCGTCTCCGATGAACGTTTTCCCTGGAGAACTGGACAATCTGTAGTATACTGGCGACAGAGATCTATCGTTGGATCCAAAACCACCACTTTCGCTGGGCAGAATCCCGCTGGACAGAATCCCGCTGGTAAAATTTCCTGTGCCGAAAGTAGAGTCGTCCACCAACGCCGGCTGCAACTTTTCTTCCCACGACGGATTCTGCTCACATGCATCTACTTCAATCACTTCTACATGTTCATCCTTGTCGCCCTCCTTAGGTTCTTCCTCAGTCAAGTCAATAACCTCTTGGTACTCCTGGGCCTTCGTTCCGGCGTTCTCTGTGAGCTCTGATTCCTTCACAAGATCACTTTCATCCACATCCAGATGACACCATTTGGAGTCCTTGATACGCTGTTCGACGGCACGCAACATCGCCTCTCGCATCTGAGCAGGCAGAACCTTGGTTCCGCCCAATTTGCGCAGCTCGGCCTTATATTTCCCCTTAGAAAGTGCTTCTAATCGCTTCTGTCTAATGGTCTTCGCCTCTTGCCACGGTGGCACATATCCCGATCCGAGCTTGTTTTCTTCACAAACGTAGTTTCCTGTGAACGCTCCAGCCTCGTATTTTGTTGTGAGTTCCTCCAATAAAGCATAGAACTTCGCATCATGAGGGCCATGAACATTGTGGGTAAGTTCATGAAGCATCGTGCCTATGAGGTCGGACATCGGATAGAAGGCGTTTTCCGAATAAGGCGGCCGAAGGCGAATCAAGATCTTCTGTCCGTGGTTGACATTCAACCCCAATAACTGGGGATTCTTGGGGTACATTTCACAGAGCATTCCAACTTTGAAATTGTAGTGGTGCATTAACGGGCCCACGGCTTTGGCCACATCATGAAGAAGTTCGAGAGCGTAATCTCTGTTTTCGTACCGTTTCAAGCTGGCGATTTTGTCTATACTTGAAACTGGTGATGGGCGGTTTGGGCCATTTGGTCCTGGTTTGGGTGTGGGGGGTGCTTGGACAACCATAATTTGAACTTCAAGATAGTTGATATTTGGAAGAACGCGGAGTAGTGTCAAATAAAAGATTAGAAGGTTCCAGCGTGTTGTGGCACTATGGTGAAATGGATGGCAATTAATTACAAACAGTAGATGGAGTAGTGTGCGGCCCGATTAGATAAGAGATGTGGAGATGTCACCGTGGAGATGGAGAAGAGGAAGGAAAAAATGTATGGGGAAACTAATTCGGGATAGAAATATTATGGAGTTTGGATTTAGGTTGAATACATTTTATTGTTAGTGATGTGGCATTTAGGAGGGACGATGTAGATCCCTTGACTGATAAGAAGCAGTGGGTGCGGAATGGTGATGATCGCTTCTACCAATTGTTAGAATATGAATTCTGTCATCTGAATAGAAGGGGACAGAGAGTAGTTTCAAACATTCAGAATATGTATTTTTTCGTGAGTTTTAGTTAGCTACTGGCGTTTGGATTTCACCATGGTAGATCTAGATCTGGAATGGATCTAAATCAAGTATTTGGTATGTGATTACGAGAAAGGAATCAGTTTGACCAGATTCGTTTACTACAAATTCTATGTGAGATTGAATTAATGTTATTCCTGATTAAGAAATACTAAGCTGCATGTATATTGAGACTGTAGATACTCTGGGTAGGAATGGATTGGCGGTAGTTAGCACATTTCAGCGATTCTTGGTTGATGTACAATGCCAATATCAAGATTTACATTTTTGCATTATAACCAAGGAAATAATTTTACAATGTACTTATAGCCCTTGACACAGTCAACACAAATATGACAGGAACTACTTCGCTTTCTTTATTGTGTTGGAAATTTTTAAGTATTGTATTGGAATGGAAAAATCAAACACAATGAAAAATGTGCTCGATTTCTTATTACCAATAGAATTTTAACGATAACTTCAACGCAAATTTTGTGGTGATTGATTTGACGTTGTATTGATAGTTAGATTGGTCTTTGTTGATCAAAATATAGTATCGGTAATTCAATTGCTAAACTGCCCATAAATTAGTGGCCGCATTCTTCTTCAATTGTCATTACATGTTTTCTACAAGTCCCACTGCTTCCCAACTCCTCTCTCCGTTATTTCTGTGCTGCTGCCAATTCGTTGAGAAACTGCAACATAAATGTTCCTGGACCAGAAACATCCTTCGCAGCCCTTTCGCCTGCTAGATTATACATCTCAACAGCATCTACCACCGCTTGGCCAATGTCGAGTTTCTTCGTTCTGGCTGAAGCAACATATGCTGTAATCACACTTCCTAGAGAGCATCCAGTTCCGGTTATCAGTCCCATGTATTTGCTGCCACCCTTCACCTTCTTCACTTCTCCCAGTTGATCGTTTCCATTGTAGATGTAATTGGTTTCTCCCGTAACTACAACCACTGCACGAAATTCAGTAGCCACCCTAATACAGAGTGCAATTGTTGCATCTTCTGTTGACTGCACCAAAGAATCCACCCCTTGCATGAGCGACTCACTCTTGTCTCGTGATCCAGAATTTAATGAGTCCAAAGCCATGATTTCTCCTAGATTTCCTTTGATGACAGAAAAGTAGCCGGCATTGAGCAAAATTCGACAAGCCTCGAGACGTGCACGCGAAGCTCCCGCAGCAACGGGATCAAATACAACTGGACTTCCGAAGGAATTGTATGTAGCAATACCCAGTAGAAACACCTTCATGATCTGGTCGGAAGGAGTGCCCAAATTGATCAACAAGCCGACCGACGGCAAGCAGGCAAATTCCTCGAATTCTTCAGCCAACTCTGACATGATTGGCGATGCTCCCACTGCCAAGGTGACGTTGGCACTAAAGTTCTTCACCACATTGTTGGTGATATGGTGAACCAAAGGTTTCTGGTCAGAGCCCAGCGAAACCGCTCCGGGTTCGGGAACCCAACTCCAAAGCGCAGGAGCTGCAAATAAGTTAAGAAGTCGACCAGTCGCCTCTCCAGCATTCACCGAAGCCATAATACACGAAACTACTGCTACTCCATCGATTTTGTATCCTGGAACCTGCAATTGGTAAACGACCTTGGTGACGTTGGACTCGTTGATACCACCAATGGCCACCGACCGGATCCACCTTCCGCCTTTTTTATATTTGCTCAACACTTTGAGCGAGCGACGGATTCCAATTGGACCACAGACCCGTTTGGGTTTTTTGGTCTGCGTAGGATACAAAGTTCCGAGCCCCACGTAGTCTGCCACTCCCTCTTCACACACCTGAGTAGTCTCTTCTGGGGTTCCGCAGGAAACTCCCAAGATTTTGTCGTTTCCAATTAACTTTCTCACCATGGATGCTGGCATATCGTCTTGGCCAACATGGACTCCGTCTGCGTCGACAGCAAGGGCCACATCCACCCGGTCGTTGATAATTAAGGGAATTCCCTTTGGTCTTGTGATTTCGAGCACTTTGTTGGCTCTTTCGATGAAGTCCAACGTCAGAATATTCTTTTCTCTGAGCTGGATTATTGTTGCTCCGTTATCGACTGCTTGCTTGACCTGGTCGAGAAACGTGGAGGTTTCCGGGACCATGGTGGAGTCCGTGACGAGGTATAGAGTATAATCTATTGAGAGTTTTGGCATTGTGGAAGAAATGGGTGGTTTTGGAATTCCAAGTGTGAGTTCTGAAGATCGTTGAGATTATCACGCAAGTGCATGCCATGTATTTGCATATGCACTTAGGGGAATAAATGGAGGTAGATAGAAAGATGGAAAAAACGATGGATAGATAGGCGGATACACATGGGATAAGGTATGTGGATAGATATTGGAAATTTAATTAAGAGGATGATAATATCTGGAGACTGGGAAAACGAATTTCAGTTGGATATTCAATGGTAGAGATCGCAGCCTGGATAAAGACACATCTAAATTTACTTATCAGTTGTCATAAATTGAATGTAACTCCAATCGATGGATATACAAACACATTCTACAATAGTAAGATTTCTAAGTAATGGAAGACACTATAAATCATAGAATTTCCATTGCACCCAGCGCAATTCCAGAGTCCATAAGAATCTCATTTCTCTCGTATTTTCCGCTTATCTTGCTCGATTGGGCAGAGTGCGCTAAGCCAAATCAAGTCATCTGAGTCATATCTTATCAATATCTTCACCACCTCATACTGCAATCGCCAATACGTCCTATTCTTCACATGATTCTTCCACGCCATACGCGCAAACCCGCCTTCGGAGAAACCTACTTTCTCTGTCGAAACGTCGAAAACTACTACACCAATTTCAATGTTCTGGCCCAATTCAACAAAAAGTTCTCCAAGGCAACCCTCTCCCACGCCTTGAAGGCCATGATCGCCAAGAACCCTTGGCTCACTTACAATATCTTCCATGTGTCCGATCGAAACCCTTCAAATTACCACACAGACTACGAATTGAGATGTGTGGATACAATTCCGCTCGACAAGGTGGTGGAGTATCGGAAAATTGAAAAGTTCGACCACCTGACTTTAGAAACCATCAACACTTTTAAAAACCACTTGAGCCGCTTCGATGCCCCATTGTGGCAGATTTGTGTTTTTGAAACCGACGATTGCCAGTATGTATGTGGGTACTTTTGCCATACTCTCTTTGACGGAGGAACTGCTCTCCAATTCCAGAGAGATTTGATCAAAGAACTTGACCGGTATGAGCACGAGACAGAAATTGCATACCTTTTGTTTGACTATGAAAAGAAAAAAGACAGTCTTCCCGACATTCTTCCCCCAAGAGAATTGATGACAGACTTGTACATTCCAGGTATATTCCAAAAGGTGCAACTTTGGATGAACGTGAAGTATCCTAGTTTTATGAGTTGGATCCGACAAGGAATAAGTTTCTTGAAGAAATTGGTGGGCATTTCCATCAATTCTACCCCAGTGTTCTCCTCAGTGGCTGTCACCAAAGACCTCGCAACCAAATTCAAGATATTGAACTTCTCTCCACAAGTGGTGAGTGCCATAACGCAATATTGCCGAACAAACAATATCACATTAACGCCTTTTTTTAACGTGGTGGCCCAGGATTGTATTGAAAAGCTCATTTTCCCGCATTTTCCCCAGAAAGACGGTTTCCATGAGTATACTAGTTCTCACTTCATTGCGATCAGTGGAAGAAGATACTTTCCCCAATTCTCCAACCCATTTCTCTACGGAGTGTTTGTGATCGGGGCACCACGAACCTTCGACTACATGGACGTATCATCTTTGGACGACTTTCTTCCCCAAATGAAGAATTTCCACAACATGATCCAAGATGAAGTTGAATCTCGTCGTAGTTTCAAGACTATGTGGATGTGGGACGTGGCAGATATCGCCAAAATATTGCAAGGGAAGATCGGAAAATTCGAACGCTTCACCACCATGATTTCCAATTTGGGAAAGGTTTCAGACGACCCACAGAGCTCGTGGAAAATTGTCAATGCGTGGTTCAGTCTGAATACTTCCATTGGCTACCACTTTATCTTGAACATGGTCACCACCGAGACTGGCGGCCTCAACTTGGTTATTCCATACATGCCGTTGTACGATGAACTCCAAATGGAGGTGAACAACGAGAAAGTTGCCGTGATGGACCAGTTTGAGCACCAATTTAGAGAAACTTGCCAACAGTTGATCAGCACATGATAAATAGAATATATATTCAGCATCTCGTATGTACAACATGCAATGACATCCATTTAGTCCTTTGGACCAATCATGGTCTCTGGTCTGACCCATTGGTCAAACTCCTCCTCAGTCAAGACACCCAACTCCAAGGTGGACTCCTTCAAAGTCAAGCCCTTCTTGTGGGCGTTCTTGGCAACCTTGGAAGCAGCATCGTAACCGATCTTAGGGTTCAATGCGGTCACCAACATCAACGACTCGTGCAACACCTTGTCGATCTTGTCGGTGTTGGCAACAATACCCTCCACACAATGCAATCTGAAAGAATTGGCACCATCAGCGATCAATCTGATGGAGCTCAACAAGTTGGCGATCATCACCGGCTTGAAAACGTTCAACTCAAACTGGCCAGATGCACCAGCAAAAGTGATGGCAGTGTTGTTACCCATAACCTGGGCTGCAACCATGGTCAAAGCCTCGTTTTGGGTGGGGTTAACCTTACCAGGCATGATGGACGAACCTGGCTCGTTCTCTGGCAAGGACAACTCACCGTAACCACATCTAGGGCCCGAACCCAAGTATCTGATGTCGTTGGCGATCTTGAACAAGGAAACAGCCACAGTGTTCAAGGCACCCGAGGCCTCCACAATGGCGTCGTGAGCAGCCAAAGCCTCAAACTTGTTTGGAGCAGTGGTGAACTTGTAGCCAGTCAACTTGGACACCTCGTCGGCGATCTTGACATCCCAACCCTTCTTGGTGTTCAATCCAGTACCAACAGCAGTACCACCCTGAGCCAAGTTGGACAAGTGGGGCAAAGTGTTCTGCACTCTCTCGATGCCGTAGGTAACCTGCTGGACGTAGCCAGAGAACTCCTGGCCCAAAGTCAACGGAGTAGCATCCTGCAAGTGAGTTCTACCGATCTTGATAATATCCTTGAACTCTTCGGCCTTAGCAGCCAATGCGTCACGCAAGGCAGTCAATTCCGGAATCAACTCCTTCTGGATCTCGGTGACGGCAGCAATGTGCATCACGGTGGGGAAAGTGTCGTTGGAGGACTGCGACATGTTACAGTGATCGTTTGGGTGCACCGGCTTCTTCGAGCCCAACACTCCGCCCAAGATCTCAATGGCTCTGTTGGAGATGACCTCGTTGGCGTTCATGTTGGACTGAGTACCCGATCCGGTCTGGTACACCACCAATGGGAAGTGGTCGTCCAACTTACCCTCGGAAACCTCGGTGGCTGCCTGCTTAATGGCGTCGGCGATCTTCGGATCCAAAGCGCCGTAGCTCTCGTTGACGATCGCGGCGGCTTTCTTCAACACTCCAAATGCTCTAACTACGGGAATAGGCATACGGGCGGCTGGACCTCCGATCTTAAAGTTCATTTTGGATCTAGCGGTTTGGGCTCCGTAGTACTTAGAAGAGTCGACCTCGATCTCGCCGAAGGCGTCCGATTCGATTCTTGTTCCACTCATGTTGGAAGAAATGGTTCTTGTGAGATTGAGTCTGGTTGTAGGAGTTCTGGCAAGTCTCAACATAACGGGAGATGGATAAAAAAGTTGGTGGGGCATGGCTGGATTTATATGGCGGACCCGGTGAAGATCGGAAGTTTATTGGTTCCCCAGATATTGGTGGTGTGTGCAGGTGGTGCAAGATCCGAGGGTGACAATGGGAGGAGGTGAGAAGTATTGAAGAGAAGTGGCACTAGTAATTCTACATTTACTGTTCCTTTGTAGTTAATGTTACTATTCTTACTTCTCTTACTGTTACTATTATTTTTACAATTGTTGCTGTCACATCTGTAACTGCTTTGACTACTTTTACTTCTACTAATCCTACTTTCAGTTACATTATTACTACTACTACTTTGCTACTACAACTCTTTCTACTACTACTAATACTACTAGCAATTCTACTACGAATACGAATACTAATATTACTACCAATACTAATACTACTACAAACTAATACTACTACTCCGATCGCAACTATTGTTTTTATCACTTGTTAGTTGGATGGTGGAAGTGATCTTAGAACAAAATTATGATCACAATCTCCTGGAACCCGACAAGGAATGAATCCTTTATATTTCCAATAGAAGGAGTGATCACCCCTTCGCTATCTAACCTTGCTGATCTTGGTTTTACTATGCGGGGTACCGCATAACCTGAAACATGAAGCACATGCTTCATATTAGTGATAAGGAAACGATTGTAAAGTTTATATTCGAAGAATTGATGCCGAAGAACGTAGTTATCCTATTAAGTATGGAAACTGGGCTCTTTAAGTAATGGCAGTACAAGACAGCGGTACCGACTACAGACAAAGGTAGCTAACGATTGATAGGGGACCGAGGGGGACCTGTACTCCTAAGATAAGATAGGTGAAAGGAACATTAAAGAACAAGGACACTGATTGGTATACAGTCTATTACAACGATCTGAATATATAAATGTGGTATTATTCTCGAGACTTTAGCCATTCTATTTGACGTTCACCAAACTGTAGGCATTGAGCGTTATTCCTGACGATTCTACCCTGAACATGTAATAGATTACGCAGAAATCAGTGTCTAATGTTACACTTGATTCGTACTACTCCTACTACCACTACTACCACAAGTGCTTCTACGGCTGTCTTCAATTTCTGCTTGCTTGTGTCATCGATTTTCAGGCAATCCTGAACTTAAAAACCTGCCAACTACGAATTGAACTACTCTCCTGCTCACTTATCTTCAGGAAAACTAATGCTATCCGAATCCTTTCTGATAAAGCCCATTTTCTCAACGGCAGTTGTTAAGCACCTTCCCTGTTGACCAATCTATTCACCATACATGCTATACTACTCCAATATTCTCTTGATACGCCTACTTTCTCTTGAAACTTCTATTATCGTTTGATTCTTCAACACCTTCTTTATTGGCTCCTTCCCTAGATTCTTCAACTTTCTCTTCTACTGCTTCTCAAAAGTCTCTCTATACTCCTCCATCGTCGGCCATGGCCACCCCTGCGTGCTCTCCTTCGTTGGAACAGAACGGGCATGCTTAATATGCCTCTCGGCAAATTCTCTAGGCAATGCATTCAATAATGCCATCAATGTGCTTCTTGTCGGAACAAACAGTAGTTGCTCCCACCATCTCATCACCTCAGCCAACTCTGCAAGATATCCCGAGGAATGAACCACCTGGATGTATAACTTCCATAACTTGTTGGATGGAATTATTCCTCCGTGGCTTGTAGACATTTTTTTAGCAACATGCCTCTTGAATTCATGAACAGCAACCTGTGGAGCATACAATTGGCCCCACGTCATCACCACGCCGTCAGGCCGCTTCTCACACGCTCTCAAGAGCGCCACAAGACAGTTTTCGTCCGCCATCCTGCCCTGGAGTTCTTCTATGTACATGTTGTAGATTTCCTGTGGCTGTTGACCAACTTCTCCGTTGAGCATCACTCCGATGGTGGACGTTGTCTTACGGTCGATATTGCCATATAAATATCGGGCACAATCGATGTTGGTATTGTTGTGGATATAGCGATCAAGATACGGCTTGCGTATGTTCTTGTCGCCAGCAAACCGGTAGAGCAATTGCAAGTACTTGGTGACGACTCCGTTCCGGAACATGTGTAGTAAGCTAGAATCCTCGAGCGTTTTGATGAACTTTTCAATGCCATTGATTGTTTCTATGGGACGCAAAAGTGTCAACACGATATCCTTGGACAAAATGAGTTGATCTTTCCTAGAAACAATCTCAGCGAGCAATTTTTGCGCCCGAGATTCAGTTAGAAGCTCAAGTGAATGGAGTCTCTTGACGAAAACCAACCACAACGATGCCGAGGTGGGGAATTGTGCAATTGCACTGTTGAAACTGTGCAACAATTGCTCGGGGGTTGTGGAAAGATAGATTTTCCCCACGTGAAAGAAAGTGGACATGTCGTGGAAATGAGAACGGCAAATCTCAAAGAGTTTTGCCGCCTTTTCATCGGAAACCTCCCGAATGGCCAAAACAATTCCTACAAAGCCTTCCTGCGACAAGTTAGAGTGGCTTATGTGTTGAACCAATAGTTCCTGAGATCTGATAACTGCCATGGCTGCTGGAGCCATGCGGTTGGAGCTCCGAATGTAGTAGTATGCGAGTGAATAGACAAGATGATTCACGAACACATTGTCGAGCAACTTGTGATTGTATCCAGATTTAGTAGATGCAAAGTATTGCAAAGTCAGCAGAATGAGGTCTGGAAGCGCCTGCGGGTCAAATTGAATGGTGTAATATGCTAAGTTGTGGATAATGCTAGAAGTATGCGAAGTTTTTCCATGGTAAGCCTGTCCGATGGAGCCCATGAAAGTGGTCCAGAGATCTATCTGGAGGTGGAGCTCGTCGTTGGACATGGGTGTACGTAGGAGAATATCTGAGGTAACAAATGCTGGAATATTAGATAACGTGGCCAACTCTTGACATGCTTGGGTGATATTGGCAGAAGTGAGTGAGCGGACCCAAGCTATTATGTTTGAAGAATTAGCAGCTGAATCATAGCTTAGACACGAAATTGCCAAGGAGAGAGCAGATTCCTTGGCTGTTCCGTGGTCAAATTCAATATTTAGTGGCTCTGCGATGGCCCGAAGTTCGTGATCGTGACTCTTCCTGAACTTTTTTTGCGTATCTATTCTGGCTTTCAATGCACCGAGATGTTGGTTCAGTTTGGCGAACCACGCATCATCTTCAGCGTGCATTCCTGTGAGAAAGTGAAACATGACTATTTCCAGCACAGACGATATCTTCAACGGCGACGGAATTACGGGATTTCCGAGTTTAGCTTGTAGTTGAACATCACCTTGATTCCCATATGAATTGTTCAGAACATGTGCACTTTTGGTAATATGAAGCCATACTAAAAAGTCACGAATAGATGGGCGGAGAGAAATTTCGCCCTTGCTGTGTCCGTGCTTAAACTTGCGGGCTTCCGATTCCAAACTCCGGAAATGGCTGCGATGCTCTTTGTCTACTAAGCGATGCATAACATCTAGGCCGACTGAGGGGGAGTACTGTCGAGAAAAACACCGTAAGGGCCGTAGTCGTAGTCGTACTCTATAAGTTTGTATATGAAGCATTCTGTTGCTTCGGAGGGGAGCTGCAATGTAGTTTTGGCACCCAGAGTCTGGTTGAAGATGAAGTTCGTAGTATACACAACTACGAGATGTTCAGAAGATTCAAACTGGAACTAGATTACAATTTTCCTTCACTCTTGTTCTTTCTCGCATTCTCCTTTCTCGTATTCCTTACTCATTTTTTCTTTCTTCCCCCTCAACATCCCTTCTACATTTCTCCCTACATTTCCTCCTACAGTTGTCCCCAAGTGTATATATGTACTCTACTGACTGTCCCCAGTGTCGTCACTCCCACCGTGAAGATCCTGCTGCCGCCTGAACGCCTCCAGCTTCTGCTCGAGCTTTCTCTGGACCTTCTGCCGCCTTGTCACCTCCTTATCCATCTTTTTGTCGTACCACCGCATAGTATACTCTGGCTTGACACCAAAAAACGCTTCATACTGACAAAACAAACAGCACGAGTCATCGATCTCGTGGTGCCTCGATGCCGCTGCCTTCTTCTTCTTCTTCTTCCCGCTTTTCTTTTTCTTTCCTGTCTGGGCGCTGCTTGGTTCTCCTCCTTGTGATTGTAGACACATGAGCCGGAGTTTTTCCTCAATGTTGTTGTCTGTGGGCACCAAAGTGCCGTTTCGATCGTATTCAAATGTGAACTCACACGATGGCTCATCGGGGTCTACTGGTTCCGAACTAGCTGGACCATTGTTGACTTCGACCTCGATGTGATGAGGACCATAGTCGTACAGAAACTTCTCGGCGTCTTCTAGCTCGTCGATATCATAGTCATCTTGGTCACCAAATTCCTCGGCATTGCCGCCATGTAGTCCTTCCTCGTCGTTGGTCCCATATAGTGAAAAGCCTTCCGTCTCCTCCACTTTCGGCTTACGTCTGATTTTCCTATCGGGGCCAAACGGACTAGTTCCCGAGAACGAAATGAACTCCGCAATTCTGGCCTTGAGAAAACTCATCTCCGAGTCGTTGAGAATCGGCATTCCGTTTGTCTGCTTGTCTTTTCCCATGTACACATCGCTGAGATGTGTTTCTATGAAATCCTTATACACCTGGCCAGGAACCGGCGGACTGTCCTCATTGGGAAACGGCAGATACTGGTCGTCCTCGGCCATTTTCTTGTTGGCGATATTTCGCCAGAATTCATAAGTCTTCTTCATTTCCGCCAATCGCTTGTAGTGGGCCCTGACATCTGCATCGTCGCTGGTTGCTCCGGACTGTTCCGGGAGATTATTGTTCTTCCGTAGTTGTTCCATTGGTATTGCTTTATATGCTGCTGGTTCTTACCATTAATAATATGTGGGGAGGTTTCTATCATTTTTTCGATGCTCACTGTACAGGCATTTAATGAGAATGGGTGCAAAAGGTGTCACATTCACTCACACTATCAACATAGTCTGATGTGAAGGATATATTTTTCACCTAGTCCCTCTTCAAAGTTCTCTGCTTCTCTGCATTCTTCACCACCTTCTCGTTCACAAACAACCCCTTTCTTCTTCTGATCGCGTTCATATACTTTCTGGCAACATTCTCACGTTCAGCAAACGTCCCGAGATCCTCTAACTCCTCCACGGTGTGAGGCACCCAGAACGGATCGATATCCAACATGTCAAATCCGTCAAACAAAAGCTGGGGACTGGCTGCTCCTGATGTACGTTTTCTGATTTCTTCTGAGAATCCAAATGCCTCCACCACTGGGATTCGGGCATTGATGACGAAAAACGGCGTACCCTCATTCATCTCCTCCGACATAATTGCGCCTCCACGCTTCTGGACCACTGCGTAAACCTTACCCAATACTTCGGGATATGTCTGGATCTCGCAAGTATACATGGCAAGAAACAACCGAGGAGCATTTTTCAAGAACCCATCATGAATGAGCTGCTGCGTACGCTTAAGCACTCGACCAGAAAGATTGAGAAGCATCTCATCTGATTCTGGCCGGAACGACTTGCGCAAGACTGTGATTGTTCCTTGAATCGGTTCGGATGCGAGGGGACCTTCATTCATGGCCAATTGAAAGCCATTGATAACGCTGGACTCAAACTCGAACTTCTCATCCTTTTCCTTTTCCTCAACAAAAACTCTTCTGAATTGATGGTTGTTGTGGGGATCCTCCACGAAAAAATTGGGCCCCACTCGTCTGGGGCCAAAACTGACGATACTGTCTATGAACACGTCGACAGAGCGGAATATTGCCATGACTTTTGCATCAAATGGGTTCTTCTCAATCACTTCGGTTAACTTTTGGCGGAATTTCTGCGCAAGAGCCGTGGCTTCCTCTCCGGAATGCTTCAATTTCAGTGAAACAAATGCAGTGATCTCGCCTTCATTATCGATCAAAAACTTCGTCACCTCTGGCTGCAAGGCGAAGGTATCGATCTCCAACTCCAACTCGTCGGAGCCCACCTCCGCCTCCTCTTCTTCAAGAGCATCCATTGAATCTAGGGAGGGTGGGGCTCCAAAAGCAAGACCTTCTCTAAATGGGATCACTGGCTCCTTAACAATCACCTCGCAGCCAGGAGCAAACCTCTTTTCCAAATCTTGCAAGCATCTTTCAAGGTGCAACTCGCCAGCCACACAAACAATAAGTTCTCCGGAATCATCATCGACATGCCATTCCAACACTGGGTCGGCCTTAGACAACAAATCCAAGCCTTTCTCCAACTTGAACAACTTGAGAGGATTCTGTGGCTCGATGGCCACCTTCATGATGGGTTTGTTGTGGATTAATGTCGATGTGGAGGCTAGATTAAGGTATGGCTTCTCCTCGGGTACTTCAGACATAATGGTTGCGTTCTTGAGAATAATATCTCCTAACCCAACCACCCCCACGATATTTCCAGCAGGAACAGAATCCACTCTCACAAATTCTCTGCCCATGATGAGTAAAAGATCTTCGATTTCAATATCTTCTGTGAGCTGCTCGATATTGTTTGGATGGTCTTTGGGCAATGAAGGATCATATTTGGGCCCAACCACACAAATCCGCTGGCCACGAGACAATTCTCCAGAGAAAACACGGGTGAATGCAACCAAAGTTTCCTTTTCAAGTGGTTGATCTTCCTCGTCATCCTCATCTTCCTCGAACTCCCACTGGAACTGATCTGGTTTAGTTTCCAAGTAGATCTCTCCGTCTTCCTGAGAAACTTTCAAGTCTGCCAACGCCGCGGCCGCCTCAGACGCCCTCTTGGCCTGTTCACGCGCCTTCTTTTGCCTCTCTTCAATTTCTTCCTGACTAGGTGCCATCGTCACCACTTTGGGAAGCTCACTATCAGGAATAGAGAGCATTTTCGATACATAGGCCAATGTATGTTCATCGGGAGCGGAGGAGTCACAGTTTGAAATTGAGGCTTTAAATGAAGTATCAATTAGCGTCGATTTATCAACCAGAATATCGTCCACTGCGCTGTACAAACATTCATCTAAGATTTTATCAATTCTGTCATGCTGCGCAGTCCGAGGATTTGGCAAGTACTCAATCACAGCACCAAGTAAAGCATGACTAAGAGGAATCCACTGGGACATTATTAGATTAAGCAAGTTCTTATTGTCCTTAGACCGCAAGTCTCTGGCGGAAATAGTGGCACCCAATTTGGATACAATCTTTTCGATTTTGCCGTCATCACGCTCGAGGACGCATGCGTCATAGATGCTCCAGATCTGCTCTAGAATCAATGACACAAACAACGGCTTGAGTTTGGACTGTGACGCCTTCAACTTTGACCCCGGAATCACCTTCTTGTTTTTCATGTCCAAATAAAAATCTCCCCACAACGTCTTGCACAATGCCTTGTGGGAAAAGCCCAATTTGGCCAGGTATATCCGGGCAAATGTGTTGATTGAAAATGCCCAACCGTCCACAGCCGAGGCAAAAATGACATTATTCTTTTCTGGAGTGAAATAGAGATCCAGGTCAGATTTCTCCACGAATTCACCCGTGGCACCAGCCTCTCTCCACTTCAAGTCATCTTCCATTCTGTCACCAGCAAAAAACGACCCAATCACAGAATTGACCTGCTCAATAATTCTCGAAATGTGCTGATACGCCTCAAGTGGCAGAAGTTTCCATTCTGTCACCAAGCGGTCGATTTTATTGACCACCAAAAGCGGTTTCAAGTTATCCACCCAGCATTGCCTCAACACATTGACCGTTTGAGAACACACACCCTCCACTACGTCCACCAATACGACCGCACCATCGCATAATCTAGAAGCACTAGAAACTTCGGAAGAGAAATCGATATGGCCCGGCGAATCGATCAAATTGATCAAATGCTCGTTAGTTTCCGATTCTTCCGAGCCTTCCATGCGTCTCACCACTCTGAAATAGAGCGAAATGGCCGAAGACTCCATAGTAATTCCTCTCAACTGCTCATCTTCTCTAGAGTCCAAGTATCTGACCTTGCCTGCCATTCTCTGGGAGATGATTCCGTTGGTGGCCAACAACGAGTCGCTTAGAGAAGTTTTCCCGTGATCAACATGGGCCAAGATGCATATATTGCGAACATTGGCTGTGTTTTGCTGGAGTTTTTTGACTGTTTCTGGAGATAGCTTCATGTTGTAGATAGTCTGTATAGAGCTGCGATGAGAAAGTAGTTGGCTACCAGAGAGAAAAGAGAGAGGGACAAAAAAGAAGAGATCCGAAAGAGAAAGAGAAAGAAGGATTAGTAATAACCAAATACAAAATCATGAAGTGTCCGTTGTGTGGGCTGGATCTTCGCCAGAATCTTCTTCTGACTAACTTAGCCATCGCCATCTGCTCCAACGAAAAGTGCGTTTACCCATTCAATATGACGATGGAGCAGATTCAGCAAAAACGGTTAATGGTGAAAACATCAGAAGAGGAAATCATGATAAAGATGCGCTCCAAGTTGGCAGACGCAGCAGTGAATGAGAAGGTGGCCGAGTTTATAGTGAAAGACGATTTGATGGAATAGAGGGAAAGTTGCTGGGAATGGGAGAGATGAGGAAAAAGAAAGGAGAATAGAATGGTAAATCGAAGACAATGGTAAATCGAATATAATGGTAAATCGAATACAATGGTAGATAGAATAGAATAGTAAATAGCATATAGCATATAGCATCATAGATTGTTGTCCCGATAATGTATGTGTCCTGGATTAGTCGCAGCCAAGTCAACCATCTCAAATCCACTGAACACCAGCATCAAATATTGACAAATATATGCCTACAAGCAGCCAATTTGATCCAACCCACAATTCACACTTCTTTCCCTGTTAACACACTTCCAATCAAGATATCCCACCAATTCTTTCCCATACTCTCGCCATCGCATCAAGTAATCTCCGACCCAATGCGCACAATATCCATTAGATTTGTCACCCCAATTCCCCCACGTTGTACCTCCAAAAACTCCAATAACTCCGATACCTTTAACAGCCCAATCCCATCATATCATTACTTCAATTTCCCTAAATCCCATTTTCTTCCCGATCCTATTTGTTGTCCCGTATAAAATCGGGTAACCACCGGGCGTGCGCAAACCATCGAAAAACGAGTCAAATCGCCCACCACACCTTAATCCATTCTACTCACCATATTTTCCGTGCTCCTGAGCTACATATCACATTCAGCCGCTTCTAATCATTTTGGTGTTGCTCCAAAATACAAAACAACAAGAAACCTTTACCTCTGCCTCCAAACTACCCCATGTCAGACCTGAACTGGAAGGATTCCTTAAACATCCCAGCTAAGGACACTCGAGTTCAAACCGAGGATGTGTTAAACACCCAAGGCAAAACATTTGAGGCGTTTAACTTGAAAAGAGAGTTGTTGATGGGCATTTTCGAGGCCGGATTCGAGAAACCTTCCCCCATTCAAGAAGAATCCATTCCTATGGCACTTGCTGGCAGAGATATCTTGGCCAGAGCCAAAAACGGAACGGGAAAAACCGCATCATTCGTTATTCCTTCCTTGCAGCTTGTCAAGCCAAAACTTAATAAGACCCAGGTGTTGATTTTGGTGCCAACTCGAGAGTTGGCCTTGCAAACGTCTCAGGTGGTGAGAACTTTGGGTAAACATTTGGGAATCCAGTGTATGGTTACTACTGGAGGTACCAGTTTGAAAGATGATATTATGAGATTGCACGACCCGGTGCACGTTTTGGTCGGAACTCCAGGTAGAGTATTGGATTTGGCCGCCAGACAGATTGCTGATTTCTCGGAATGTCCACTTTTCGTGATGGACGAGGCCGACAAGATGTTGTCGCGCGAGTTCAAGAGCGTAATTGAGCAAATTTTGACTTTTTTTCCTCCCGAGAGACAATCTCTTCTCTTTTCGGCTACTTTTCCCTATGCGGTCAAGTCCTTTATGGACCAACACTTGACAAAGCCGTACGAAATCAACTTGATGGACGAGTTGACGTTAAGAGGTATCACGCAGTTCTATGCGTTTGTTGAGGAAAAGCAAAAATTGCACTGTTTAAACACGTTGTTCTCCAAGTTGCAGATCAACCAGTCGATCATTTTCTGTAATTCCACCAGCCGTGTGGAGTTGTTGGCCAAAAAAATCACCGAATTGGGCTACTCGTGTTACTACTCCCACGCCAAGATGCCTCAGCAGGCCAGAAACAAGGTTTTCCACGAGTTTAGACAGGGTAAAGTGAGAAACTTGGTGTGTTCCGACTTGTTGACTAGAGGTATCGACGTGCAGGCTGTCAATGTGGTGATTAACTTTGATTTCCCCAAGACTGCTGAGACCTACTTGCACAGAATCGGTAGATCGGGAAGATTCGGCCACTTGGGTTTGGCCATCAACTTGATGAGCTGGAACGACAGATACAACTTGTACAAAATCGAGCAGGAATTGGGTACTGAAATCAAGCCTATTCCTGCCGTCATCGACAAGTCCTTATATGTGAATGAAAACGAGGAGACTATTCCACGTCCTTTCAAGCTTGAGGAATTGCCAAAGGGTAGGGAGACAAGTGCCAACGGATACAATTACCAGGGCCAGCCACAGATGCAGCCTCAGACTCAACAGCAAATACCAATCCAGAACCAAGTTCCGGCTCCAGTGCAATCTTCTCAGATTCCCCAAGGTATTCCCCAAGGTGTTCCTCAGGGAATTCCTCAAGGAGCTCCTCCGGGAATCCCCCAGAGCCAGATCCCACAGGGAACTCCTCAACAACCTCAGAATCACGGTGGACAATACCCATATCCACAGGGAGCTCCACAATTTGGATACCCCGGCCAGTATCCTCCTCAATTTAACGGATACCCACCAAACGGGCAGTATTCGGCGCCTCAACAGCAGTAAAGCTGAGAATGTGCCAGATTTCAAATTTTTTAATTTATAAAAAAAAAAAAAAAAAAAAAGAAAAAAGAAAAGAGAAACATGTTCAGACCAGC